>VMDO01012733.1:0-60963 GCA_007922755.1 Pedetes capensis
TCTATGTAACAGTATATATCAGTTCAATCCCTACCAAAAACCCATTAGCAATTTTTACAGAAATAGATAAAAAATCCTAAAATTCATGAATTCATTGAAAATCACAAAGAACTCAAATAGCCAAAACAATGTTGAGAAATATGAAAAATGCCCCAGACACCCTATTTCTTGAACTCAAAATATAAATAACAATAAATGTAAGGCAATATAAATTTTTAGAATATACAAAATATGTTGTTACTGTTGTGTGCCATCGAGTCAGGTCCAACTCACAGTGACCCTATGTACAACAGAATGAAACACTCCCTGATTCTGTGCTAGGCATATGATCTTAATTATGTTTAAGCTCATTGTTGCAGACACTGTGTTAATACATTTAGTTGAGGGGTTTCCTGTTTTTCATTGACCTGCCACTCTTCCAAACATGATGTCCTTCTTCAGGGACTGGTTCCTCCTGACTATGTGTCCAAAGTACTTAAGATGCTATCTAGCCATCCTTGCTTCCAAGGAGCACTCTGGTTGTACTTTTTCTATGACAGATCTGCAGGCTCCTTTGACGGTCTATTGATATATTCAATATTAATCTCCAGCACCATAATTCAAAAGCATCAATTCGTCTCCTGTCTCACTTATTCAATACCCAGTTTTCAAAAACATATGAGTCAGGATCAACTTCATCTTCAATGTGAAGTCTTTACTTTTCAATACTTTAAAGAAGTCTTTTGCAACAGCTCTTCCCAATGCAATGCTTGTTTTGATTTCTTGACTGCTTCTTCCACAGGTGTTGATTGTAGAACCAAGTAAAGCAAAATTTTAGACATCAATCTTTTCTCCATTTATCATGAGGTTGCTTACTGACCCACTTGTAAGGATTTTTGTTTTGTTGTGATGGTGCAATCCATACTAGGGGCTGTGTTCTTTAATCTTTGTCATTAAATGTTTCAAATCCTCTTCATTTTCAGCAAGCAGAGTTGTGTCGTCTGCATAATGCAGATTGCTAATGAGTCTTCTCAAATCATGATGCCATTAAGTCCAGCTTCTCAGATTATTTGCTCAGCACAGAAATGATCAGTTTTCTATGCTGTGAGGGCTTATGTGCTGCTGTGATGCTGAAAGCTGTGCTACTGATTTTACAGATACCAGCAGAGTCACCCATGGTGGACAGGTTTCAGCTGAGCTTCCAGACTAAGACAGACTAGGAAGTAGGACCTGACAACCCACTCCTGAAACAATTAGCTATTGAAAAGCTTATGAAAACAAAATATAAGTAAAGAATATACAAAGTTCAAGTATTAAAATTGTATGATACTGGCATCAAGACGTGTGTGTGTGTGTGTGTGTGTGTGTGTGTGTAGGTATGTAGATAGATAGATAATAGATAGATGATAGATAGATAGGTAGATAGATGATAGATATCAACTGGGTTTTGACAAAATTACCAAGAATATACAAAGGGGAAATTATTCTTCATGTTGTTGTTAGGTGCCATTGAGTCCAATTCGACTTATAGTCACCCTCATAAGGTTTTCAAGGGCTGATTGTTTTGAGATTGCTTTGGGAGTGGACTGCCACATCCTTCTCCTGTTTCTGTGGTGCTAGAGTTGAACCCAGGACATCAGAGAGTGCAGAGCTGCACTCGACCAACTGAGCTGAACCCCAGCTTAGTCTCTTTAAAAACTGTCTGTGAGAAAACTGTGTATTCACATAAAAATGAACAAATTTGGATAATAATCCTTACCTTAATCACAAAAATATACTCTAAGTTAATTAAAGATTTGAAAATAAAGACTTGAGAAGACTTATAGAAGAAAACAGGAAAGCTTTAATGACATTAGTTTTGGCAAAGATTTCTTCCTTATGTTTGCATATGACTGCAAAAGTATGAACTACAAAAACAGTAATGAAAGGTGGGATTGTGTCAGCTAAAAATACTTCACATGTAGGCAATAAATAGCAGGCTATCTATTCGGGGAAATATTTTTAAATAGTATCTGATAAGGGAGTTGTGTCCAACTGTATTAAGAATGACTTCAATCCAATAGCACAGGAAAATAAAGTAACCTGATTTAAAAGACACAAAAGATTTCCATGAACATTTCTTCAAAGAAGATATACAAATAGCAAGAGGTATATGAACAGTTGTTCAACATCACTAATCATTAAGAAAGTGCAAGTCAAAACCACAAATAAATGTCATATTGTACCTCTTAAAATAGATATTATAAAAAGGCAATTATTGGCAAGGATTTGAAGAAGTTGAATAATATGCACACTGTTGCTGGGAATTGTAAAATAGTACAGCTATAATGGAAAATAATGTGGAGTTTCTTAAAAAAAAACTTTGACATAGTATATGATTCAACAATTTCATGTTTGGATATTCATCCAAAAGAATTGAAATCATGATTTCAGGCAGATATTTACATTTCCATGTTCATTGTAACATTATTCATATTAGCAAGATATGAAAAATCTAACAACAACAACATGTATTCATGTATCTATTCATGTATCTATCTGTAGGTGTTTTCACAGTTCAATATCTTTGGGCTGGGGTTTAGCTATGTCAGTAGAATGCTGTGCTACACTTTCTGAGGACCCAGGTTTGTTCTCCAGCACCACAAAAATGGGAAGAATGGCAATCCACTCCCGGAGCAACCCTGAAACAATCAGCCATTGAAAAACTTATGAGGGTCTCTAGGAGTTGGACCAAACTCAACAGCACCTAACAACAACAAATGTCATTTACAAGTTGAAGAAAATGTAGTATATACATGCAATGGAATATTATTCAGCCTTTGAAAAAGGAAATCTTGTCATTTACAACAACATAGATAAGTCTTGAAAAAAAATGTTGAATGAAAGGACAAATACTTAATGATACCACTTACTTGAGGTATATAAAATAGTCAAACACATATAAGCAGACAGTAGAATAATGTTTAACAGAGGCTAGGGAGAAAGGAAATGGAGAGTTACAAGTCACTGCATATCAGGTTTCAGTTATGCAAAATGACAAATTTTTAGATCCCTATTTTACAATATTGTACCTCAATTAACAATACTGTATTGTACACTTAAAAATTGTGAAAAGATTACATCTTATATTGTGGTCTTATCCTAATAATAATTTGGGAAAAAATAAAGAAAACATCTAATACAATATAAAATATATGCTGAAATTTAATATTAATTACAATTTATACTTAAAAATGTGATGTTAACTTTGAGAAGCAAAAAGGGAAAAAAATTATGAACAGGTGATAAAACTAGAAGTCCAACAAAATATCACCAGAAATCCATGTCATTTTAGAAGATATAGCCCACAGTATCGTGATGACTTGAAAATAGCCAAGGAATTTTTTTAAAAAATAAGAAACAAGATGAATGAGAGATGAAAAGAGAAATTTTAAAAAGTGTCAATGTTAAAATGACTATAAAAAGATTAGTTTATTAGATCTCAAAGAAGGACATTATGAAATAAAATCTGAAAAGGACTTGAAAATTAAATGAATTTCATGTCATGAACTGATATAGCCTATCATGGATTTTGAGTCAGCTGCAAAGCAGATAGCAACCATTGAGTTTAAGCCCAGCAGTAAGTTCAACAGTATGGTCCTTGTGAATTTGACTCTATCATGTTTTTGAATGATATGTAAAATTCACCTTGGTTAAGGTGATCCAGATCGTGCAAGAAAGGAGCGACAGTTTATTTTTTTCTTCTGATTGAGGAAAGAAAGAACTTTAGATTTTTAGTTTGCCTTTTCAGTTATTTTGAGATTTAAATCTTTGAGCTACCTCAAGACAATAGTTCAAAAACATTCTTCATCAACTAAAAAGACTTACTTTTTATTTTCAGTAGAAGACAGCAGTTATGTTGAATGGCGAATTCATCTTGCTTTTTAGAAAACAATGTCATCTATTTGCAACTAATGAGTATGAAACTACTTTTAAAATAGCATTGGAAAGTAAAGCATTATCTCAGGAGTACTATAAAAGTTATTGATGAAATGCTGTTAGGGTACAGATAAGTGCTATACAATCTCCATTATTTAGAGAAATTCTTCCAACATAAATGAAAACACAAGGAAGTTTAGAGCACACCAAAGTCTATACTGCTAAGATGAAAAATTAAGAGATACAGATGTTCTACATGCAAATATCTTAATACTTGCTGACTGTTGTCCTCACTTTCTACCGTTCATCTAGATCATCAATAGCTTGTGTCAGAAATTAGTATTGTCAAGAGGAAATGCTCTAAGTTTGTTTTATTTTCTCCTCTTCTACCCAAATTCTCCTTACCAATTTTTCACTGCAGAGAAGCAGCTTCCTCATTCCCCCCACTGAAAGCTATTCATTGGCTCCATCACAATGTACCCTTAATCAATTTGGAATTTGCTCTGAAACTCCACCACTTATATCAGTTCCTCTATGTCTTAGATATTTCTTAGAATTTAAGCACTTGTTTCCTCCTACTTTTGTCTCTAGGTGTCTAGATAACAGCTTTTCTGACTAAAAGCTATTTGGATTTTGAAAGAAAGGGTTTTCAAAATCTAATAAATACAGAGACGACTCTCTGGATCTCCAGTCAATTTCAATAAGCTATATTTGTTTACATTTATAATTTTCTTCATTCCTTCAAAATACTCCATTGGTTCAATAAATGATTATTGCTTAAGTTTCTTAGTGCAAGATAGTTTGAACGTGGTCTATTGCTCTCTAATGGAAACTTTTGACAATGAGAATACATTTCTATAAAATAACTGATTCTACATTTGGACGACATGGGAGAGACTATGGTAGGAAAAGATGATAAAGAATATCTTGCCAGGTGCTGTGCATACACCTGTAATCCCAGCAACTTAGAAGAATAAGACAGAAAAATAGCAGGTTCAAGGTTAGAGGCAGCCCATGCAACCTAGTGACAACCTGTCTCAAACTAAAACATTTTTAAAAGAGGGGATGAGGGGTGCAGCTCAGTGGTACAGCACTTCCCTAGCATGTGCAAGACCCTTGTTTCAATAACCCTATACTGAAAACAAACAAAGAAAAACAACAAAAAACAAAACTTTGTCACTAAAAATAAGTATTATACACTTTTTGATGACATGATTAAATACTAGTGTAACAGACATAAATTAAATATGAGAAAAACTGATAGTATTTAGACTCAAATTTGCAAGCTCCTTTAGAAATGAAACAAGCATAACACATCAGGTACAGATTATTTTAACAGCTGGAAAACTGGGATGGTTTGATTTGAATATATCATCTTGGCTTCAGAACTTTTCAGATAATGGTCATATCAAGTACATATTACTTGATAAAAGCTAATATACTAAGCAAACAAAAAAATGATTATAATAGTTTCAAAAGCTGGGAGTAGTGGTGCACACTTATAATTCCAGAGCTAGAGAGCCTGAGACAGAAGTATTTCAAGTTCAAGGCCAGCCTAGGCTACATTGTAAGTGCCTGTCCAAGATTGGAGTGGGGGAGGCTATAATACTCTCAAAATGATTAGGAAGAGAACTTGACTTCCAGCTTAGGCTAGGTATAATATCTGTTTATAATGTGTGGCTTTTTGAAGAAATCTTATAGTTGTAGAATATGGCTGCCCTGTTAGTTATGCTGATATTGACTCAGAAACTGTTAGGGAGAAAAAAATCCAGTGTTGATAGTGGTTCCAGTACTATAGTTTCCAGAATGTAAGGAATCCAGATAATGTAATGAACTTCCAAAAATAGGGCAAGTGACTTCTAAAAGCTTCTAAATGTAGAAAACAGACAGTTGATGCAGTACTTTTTTGCACAGTCAGTACTGAGTTGCCTTAAATATGTGAGAAACTACACTGCTTAGTATATGAGGTCATAGACGAAAATAACCTCCAGTTAATATGGAAGATTAGAAACAGCCTCCATGCGATGAGGTAAAACAAAGAGGCAGAGTGGGAAAGAATACTTTATCCCAAGCTGAAAAAATTTTAAAAGCACAGAAATCCCAAAGGAGCTAAGTGGACAGCCACAGTAATCAGAGAAGTCTCATGCAACAAGAAGGGACAGGAGATTGGCCGCAGAAGGAAGCACACAAGCAGGGGAGGGAAGCCCCACCAGAAAGTTAACCAGTGACCCTGTCCAGCTAAGGATGTGATACCTCACCCTGCTAAGCAGCCTGACAGAAAACAAGGACAAATAACCGAACAGGGACCCTGGGAACACATCACTATAGTGCCCAGCTGGGAGATAGACATGTGAGGCAATTGCAGGACTGTGGAAAACCAGAAGCACTTGCCCACTGAACTGGTGGTGGTGTGTGGAGTCAAGATGAGCACAGAGTCCCAACAACCATGTAAACAGTTTGGCATGCTACAGACCCCGGTTAAATAGATAAACCATAGCTGGGTACTCCTAGACATGCAGCTTCCCAACCAACTCAGTCACCAACTGAACTTTGTGCACCACTGCTAGAGACACTGTGGCTGAAGGATCTGCAATACTAGGCTTACTGCTCCCTCTCTGGTACAGATAGAAAGTGCTATACATAAAACTGAGCTGCTGAACCAGGCTCAGGGGCTGGACAATGCAGCTAGCAAGAGACTCTGACAGATTACAATATAGAAGGAGCCACCCCAGTACTTACTCCAATACTTGTTGATGGTACTTTTTTTCCAAAAAAGGTTTAATATCATGAAATGTTACTCTGATCCTAATTTAAACTTATTTTATTCATGCACTTTTCCTTGATTGAAGAACAGTACCTAACACTCCTCTCTATTCTTCATTATCATATCCTCTTCCTCTCACTCAACTCAGGTGATTATTTCTGCCTCCTGTTTCTCTACTACATCTGCATTTTATCTATCAACAAATTTACCTTCACCCTTAATATTTTCATCTCATTACTAACACTACATTATTCAGGCTATCCTCTCTCCTAAACTCATTAATAATATGCTAGTTAGCATATATAACAAATTTAATTATATAGTAATTATATATGTGGTTTAGCTAGATGATGCTACTGTAACAGACATTTGCTTTCCAGTCTTGCAGGAGGCATTAAGGACTGAGCCCTCAAGACAGGCAAAAAAGACTTCCAAATATATCCCAAAAAATCTTCCACCCAAAGAGATGAACAATTCACAACAAAAAGTTATAAGAAAAATGAAAAAACAAGATACCATGACTCCTCCAAAAGATTATAACTCTCCAACAAACAAAGTCAAAGACATTGAAACAGTTGAAATGCCCGAAAAAGAATTAAAAATGCAATCATAAAAATGATTAGTGATTTCAAAGAAGATACAAATAAACAAATCAACAGATTGGGAAGTTAAGTTCTGGATGAGAAATTTCCAAATGGAAATGTTGGAAGTGAAAAGCAAATAAAAGAGTGGGAAGTAACACCAACAGAATACATCAAACAATAAAGAATTTCAAGGATAGAAGACAAGGTTGAAGATATGCTACAGATACTAATACAAGAAAGAAAATAAATGAATATAACCACAACTTTCAAGAAATGTGGGGCATGACAGAGAATAGACCTAAGAATCCATGGGACAGAAGAAGCAGCTAAAATTAAAACCAAAGGCATAGAAAATATATTCAATGAAATAATAGCAGAAAATTTCCCAAATTCCCCAAAGCTAGTTGAAGAAAGGGACACCCAAATGTGTCATTGAAAACTCCAAGTAGACACGACCAAAAAGATCCTGTCCCCGTCATATTATATTTAAAATGCTAATACTTGAAAGCAAAGAAACAACTGTAAAAGATGCAAGAGAAAAAATGCCAACTCATTTACAAAAGCAAATCCATCAGAAAAATATCAGACTACCCAGTAGCAACTCTAAAATGTAGAAGAGCATGGAATGACATATTTCAAACCCTGAGAGTTAACAACATACAACCAAGATTGCATTAGCTAGCAAAGCTGTACTTTAAAACTAATGGAGAAATAAGTTCCAAGACAAGCATAAACTTAATCAATTCATGATCACTATGGCAGCATTGCAGAAAATATGAAAAGGAACCATACATACAAAGGAAGAAGAAATATAGGCATAAACACAAGAACCCATGAAAGAATAAATCCTATGAGAGCAAGACATGAACAAATGAGCATTATAGAAGTGTGTATGCCCAACATAGTAGCCCCACAAACCTGTAATACAACCTGGAGAGAAAGAGAACAATCAACAAACCAACAAAATCAAGCAAAACACCAAATTCCTCTCTGTTATAACCATAAATATAAAAGTCTTCATGCTCCACATAAAAGACTCAGACTAGCTGGCTGTACCAAAAAATAAAAATCAACTACATATTGCCTTCAAGAAAACATATCTCACTGGAAGAGATACACGCAGACTGAAAATGAGGGATTGAAAACAATTTACAAACATGGAGAAAAAAAAAATCTCAAGAATTGCTATACTGATATCAGCCAAGGTAGACTTCATCCTAAAATTAATCAGAAAATATTTGCAAAGACATACCTAAAAGAGGAATATATAGTGATTACACAAATAACTCTTAAATCTCACCAATAAGGAAACAAACAACACATTTTTAAAATGGGCCACAGACCAGAACACACATCTCACCAAACACACTATGTAGAAGGCAAAGAAATCATATGAAAAGATGTTCCATATCATATGTCATCAGGGAAATGTAAAATAAAATAACAATAAAATAATATACATACCTGTTAGAAGGGTCAAAATCAAAATACTAACATGATCCAGGGGCTGGAATTTAGCTCAGTTGGTAGGGTGCTGCTCTGCAGTCTCTGAGGTCCCAGGTTTGATTCCCAGCCCTGCAAAGATGGGAGGACTTGGCAATCCACTCCAGAGGCAATCCTGAAACAATCAGCCATTGAAAACCCTATGAGCTGAGTTGGACATGACTAGATGGCAGCTAATAAAAACAACAACAACATGATCCAGTGTGGGTTGGGGATGTGCAGCAACAGGTACACTCATTCATTGCTGGTTGTTGTTGTTAGGTGCCATCCAGTCGTTATCCGACTCATAGCAACCCTATGTACAACAGGCAAAACACTTTGTCAGTGCTTCTCTGCTATTCATAGGGTTTTCAATGGTGGACTGGTTTTTGAGAATGGGTTGCTGGGTCCTTCTCCCAAGCCCGCAGTATCTGGTCTTCCCAGGGGGTATCCCATCCAAGTATCAGATGCCAGAGTGCTATAGCTGCAGGCTTTCATTGCTGGTAGGAAAGCAAAATGGTGCAGCCACATGGGAAGAAAGTTTGGCTATTTATTACAAACTAAACATACTCTTCCAATACAATCTAGTAATCATGTTCTTTGGTATTTATGAAAAGAGTTGAAAACTTATTTCCATACAAAAACCTATGCACACTATTTATAACAGATTTATTCCTAACTGATAAAACTTGGAAGCAATCCAGATATCCTTCAGTAGGTCAATGCGGAAGTAAACTATGGTACATCTACACAATACTATTCACCTCTAAAAAGAAATAAGCCACAAAGTCCTGAAAAGACATGGAGGCAGTTTAAATGCACATTACCAAGAGAATGAAACCAATCTGAAAAGTATACATACTGTGTATGAGATTCTGGAAAATAAAATAAAAAACTAGAAACAATAAAAGGACCAGTGATTGTTAAGGATTAGAACAATAAATGGAGCAGAGAGGATTTTTAGGGCAGTGAAATATTATGTATATTTTAATAGTGTATGTGTGCCTACCCAAGTCTATATAATCTAGAACATTCAGAGTGAACCTTCATGTAAACTATGGATTTTCAGTGTTAATGATATGTCAAGGTATATTCATCAATTATAATAAATGTAGCACTCTGGTGGAGGATGTTTATAATGGAGACACTATGCAGGTTTATACTTTTCACTCAATTTTACTGTGAACATGACACTTCATTAAAAATAAATCTTGTTCTAAAATAAGGCCTATTTCTGTGGTATATGTCTAAATATTCTATTCTATTGATCTACATGTCCATCCATCTGGAGATGCTATAATTGTTTTGATTACTGTACCTATACAAAATGTCTTAATATCAAAGTGATTGGTGCCACTCTATTCTTCTTTGTCACGTTTGTCAACTAATTCTAGAGGTTAGTTCTTTCTATATAAACTTTAGAATAAGTCTGTTTATGTCTACAAGAAAAAAATCTTGCTAGAGAATTTGAGAGAAATTGAATTAAACCTATTGGTCAATTTGATAAAAAGTTGACATTTTTATTATGTTGAGTGGTCCAAACCATGAGTATTGATTTGAGTCTTTAATTTATTTGAGCAGTATTTTGAAATTTTTAACAAACATATCCTATACATATATGAAATTTTCTGCATGGAAAATAATGTCATCTGCAAATAGAGATAGATTTAATTATTCTTTTTCAATCTATAGGCTTTTAATTTCTTTGTCTTGCCTTATTGTGGTGGTGATGATGTTGTTGTTAGGTGCTGCAAAGACTGGTGCTTTACTGTAGAGTCTAGGAATTCCAGTCTTGTTTCAGTAAAAATAGTGATTGTGTATATTCATAATTTGTTTTTATGTTATGAGTAAAGATTCATTCTTTTACTACTAAGAATAATTTTAATTGTTGTTTGTTTTGGTTTTGTATTGTAATCCATCTCTCTTCCCAATTTGCTTAATATTTTATCATGGATGTTGGATTTTTTCCAAATGCCTTCCTGTGCGGCAATGGATGAAATTATATTTTTCTTTAACTTATTGATATACTAGAGGGCATTCATTTTGTAATGCCAAACCATACTCCCATCTCTAAAATAAATCCCATTCAGCCATGGTCTACAATTATTTTTATACATTGATTCAGTTTGTTAATATTTCATTGAGAATTTTGTATCAAAAATGCAAGAAATAATCATCTATAGCTTTTCTTTGTTTGATTGCTTGATTTCTATGCTATCTTTGTTCTTGCTTTGGTATCAAGTTAAAACTAACCTTATGCAGAATTGGGGAAAGCTCCCTCTTATTCTACTTTCTGGAAAACATTGTATAAATTATTAATTTTAATGAAAGCTTGACATAATTTTCCACTAAAATAATCTGGCCAGATTTCCTTTGAGGGCAGCTATTTCATTATGTATTCAATTTATGTGATGAATATGGGACTGTTCAGACTGTCTCTTTCATCTTAGTTATCAATGAATCTGTTTATTTTTTAAGTCAAATTAATAAGTGTATGTTTTCATAAGATGCCCTTATTATCTTTCCAATGGCTTTAGAATATGTAGTGACACCTCCTACATCATTTCTGATATTTGGGCTTTGTGTTTTCTTTCACTTTACTTTTAACCAAACTTGGTATAAGTTAATCAATTTAATTGATTTTTTGAAGATCCAGCCATTTGCTTTATTCTGTTTCTGTTTAATTCAATTTCTTTCATTTCTTCTCTTATGTTATTTTCTTCTTCCTTGTTTTGTGTCTATCATGTTCTTCTTTATTGAGATAGAAACTGCTTTTTTTTACTTGAGAAATTTCCTTGTTTCTGATATAATCACTCAGTTCTACAAATTTCCCACTCAGCATCACTTAACTGTGTTCAGCAAGTTTAAATGTGTTGTGTTTTGATTTTTATTCAATTTTATGTACTTTTTCATTTCTTTTGAGACTTCTTGTTTGACCTCTGGATTGTTTCAAAGTATGTTTAATTTCCCCACATTTATAGATTTTTCTTATTGTCTTTATGTTATGGATTGATTCCAATATGAACACATAACACAGAAAAGCATGTTTTAATTTCTTGAGGTTTGCTTTATAGGCCAAGGTATTATCTATCTTGGTAAATATTACATGAGGAATTGAAAAATGTATAATTTTTTGAAATATGACAATCAGTTCCAATTGCTTGATTATGTTATTCTTATCATCTATGAGTTTTTGTCTAGTATGTCTATAAATTCATGAAGGGGACTATTGGTGTTGCCAAATATAATTGCACATTTTCTCTTTCTCATCTTAGTTTGATCATTTTGTTATTGTTGTTGTTTCAGATATTTTGAGGCTTCTTTGCTTTCTATATTGATAGTTGGAATATGTTTGATGGCTGCTTTAAAACCCTTGTCAGTTAATTCCAACACCATATTGATTGTTAACATCAAGTGATCATTTTTTCTTATTCAAGTTTTATTTTCTTGGTACTTGTTATGATGCATCCTTTTTATGGTATTCAGGACATTTTTTCTATTACCTTAGGAAGATCTAGGTCCTATTCCTACATATATTTTTATTTTAGTAAGAAGTCACTATTTAGTCTACATTTGTGGATGGTGATTCCTTCCAATGGCAGTTTAATTTTCAAAGCCTTTGCAATTTTATTTTAATCTGCTTGTTTTATTTGGGACAGTGAGAGCTCCCACATTGAATGTGGCACCGTGGAGCCACAGCCATTCCAATACTGGCATTCCACAGGCATTCCAATATTGGAAGACTGAACAGGAGGACCCATGCTCCCTGATTCCTTGTAAATTTAACTAGATTTTTCTAGTACCTACCCACATGTGAAGAAAGAGAAATACCACAGGAGTATTACTATCTGCTCTGAAATCTGGCCTTTTCTATTCCTTCTATTTAGCTCTATCCTCTTGCAAAAGAAAGGCTGCCTAATTTTCCTTTCTTTGTATTTGAAATTGTGATTGTATTGTACACTTACCCCTTCAAATAGCCTGTATAAAAAGAAGCAGAAATAAGGCTTACCTCTTTTCTTTTCCCTAATTAAAGCTTACGTAGGAAATCTATAGTTTTAAAACTTTTCTGTGCAGCTAAACTTCATTTTGGTAAACCAACGCTTCAGACCATGTTGTTGTTATGTGTCATCAAGTCAGGTCTGACTCATAGCAACCCTACCTACAATGCAAGGAGACACTTCCTGATTCTATGCCAGGCACATGACCTTTTTTAGGTTTAAGCCCATTGTTGTAGACACTGTGTCAATCCATATAATTGAGGGTTTTCCTCTTTTTCATTGACGTGCCACTCTCTCAAACATGATGTCCTTCTCCAAGGCCTGGTACCTACTGACTACACGTCCAAAATATGTAAGACACATCTAGCCATTCTTGCTTCCAACGAGTACTGTGGTTACACTTCCTCTAGGACACATTTTGTTATTTTGGCAGTCCATGGTAGAGTCAATATGCACCTCCATCACCATAATTCAAAAGTATCATTTCTTTTTCTGTGTCCCTGAGACAAACACAACATCATCTTCAATGTGACATCATGACTTTTCAATAATTTTCTTCCTTTGTATCTTTTTTTTTAATTGGAAATTTTTAATGTACACCTTAATGTGATTCATTCTGACATACTTTTCGTTGTGACATTTCCATATATGCATTTTGATGTACATTATTCATATAGGTTCCCCCTTACCCTCCCATATGCTTCCCCCACACACTCCCCCCCCCATCTAAGTCTTCTCTATCTTTTACTTGGTAATATTTTTCTATATGTCCTTGGGTTCCAGTTCTGTTTAAGATAGAAACTTTTTCTGTAGTGATCTTTGTTTTTATCTTGTTAGAACAATTGCGCCTGCAGTTGTAGCCCTGTGGCATCCGATCCTGTCAGATCTCAGAAGCTAAGCAGGGTCGGGCCTGGTTAGTACCTGGATGGAAGACCTCCTGGGAACACCAGAAGCTGTAGGCTTGGGAGAAGGACCTGGCAACCCCCTCCCAAAAATCAATCTGCCATTGAAAACCCTATGAACAGCAGAGAAGCACTGACAATAGTGTTTCCCCTGTTGTACAGAGGGTCACTATGAGTCGGATACCGACTCGATGGAACCTAACAACAACAACAACAACAACAACAGAACAATTGCATGCATTTTCTAGACCATTTATATTGACACCATTCTTATCTTTTTTCCCCTTTTATTTTGAGCCAACCTTTGAATAGGATTTTACCTTCTTATAATTTTGATTCAGCTCCCATATATGAGTGAGAACATGTGGTATTTCTCTTTCTGAGCTTGTGTTCATTCACTTAAAATAATTTTCTCTAATTCCATCCATTTTGCTGCAAATGACCTTATCTCATTTTTCTTGATTGTTGAGTAGTATTCCATATTGTGTATGTACTATAGTTTTTTTATCCATTCTTCTGTTGAAGGGCACTTTGATTCTTTATCCTTGCTATGGTGAAAAGCGCTGCATTGAACATGGAGATGCAGGTGTCTCAGTGGTATGATGACCCATCTCCCTTTGGGTAAATTCCCAGTAGTGTTATAGCTGGTTCGTATGATAGATCTGTTTTTAGTTTTTGAAGATACCTCCATATTGATTTCCACAGTGGTTGGACCAATTTACAACTCCACCAACAATGTAAGAGTGTTCCCTTTTCCCTGCAACCTCACCAGCATTTGTTGTTGTTTGTTTTATCGATCTTGGCCATTCTTACTGGTGTAAAGTGAAATCTCAGAGTTGTTTTGATTTGCATTTCCCTAACGGCTAGGGATATTGAGCATTTTTTCATGTGTTTCATGGCTTTACGGATGTCTTCATTTGAATTCAGTTCCTTTGCCCTTTTGTGTATTGGGTTATTTGTTTTTTGAGGGGAGTTTTTTTCTTGAGTTCTTTATAAATTCTAGTAATTAGACCTTTATCTGATGTATAAAATGCAAAGATTTTTTCCCATTCAGTGGGAGTTTCCTTGACTCTGTTAATTGTTTCTTTTGCTGTGCAGAAGCTTTTTAATTTTATGTAATCCCATTTATCTATTCTTGTTGCAATTTCTTGAGCAATTGGAGTTCTATTAAGGAAATACTTTCCTATGCCTATATGATGGAGTGAATTGCCTATCTTGCCTTCTATAATAAAGTTTCTGGTTTTATGTTGAGATCTTTTATCCGTTTTGAGTTAACTCTCATGTATATTGAGAGATGCGGGTCAGCTTTCATTTTTCTGCATGTGGATGACCATGTTTCCCAGCACCATTTATTGAAAAGGCTGTCCTTTTTCCAGTTTACTTGCTTTGCTCCTTTGTCAAAAATCAGGTGGCTCTAGGTGTGTTGAGGTATTTCTGGGTCTTCTATTCTGTTCCAGATGTCTTTGGGCCTATTTTTGTGCCAGTACCAAGCTGTTTTTGCAACCACTGCTCTGTAGAATAACTTGAAGTCAGGAATTGTGATTCCACCTGCGTTCGTTTGCAGCTTAAGAGTGTTTTGGCTATATGTGCTCTTTTGTCGTTCCATATGAATTTTTGGATCATTTTTTCTATTTCTGTAAAGTCAGTCAGTGGAATTTTAATGGGTATTGCATTAATCTATAGATTGCTTTTGGTAGGACAGTCATTTTTACAATATTAATTCTCCTTATCTAGGAGCAGGGGAGGTCTTTCCATTTTTCAGTGTCCTGTGCTATTTCTTTCTTTAATGTTTTGAAATTTTCCTTGTAGATATCTGAAGGGTCTTTGGTTAGATTGATTCCAAGGTATTTAATTTTCTGGTGGGCTATCATGAATGGTATTTTTCCTGAAATTTCCTTCTCTTCCTGTTTGGAATTGGTGTAAAGAAAAGCTACTGATTTTTGTGTGTTAATTTGGTAGCCTGCAACTTTGCTGAAGGAGTTAATTAGTTCTAACAGTTTTCTGGTTGAGGTTTTGCAGTCTTTCAGGTATAAGATCATATCATCTGCAAATAATGATAATTTGACCTCTTCCTTGCCAATCTGTATCCCTTTGCCTTCTTTCTCTTGTCTGATTGCCCTGGCCAGAACTTCAATTACTATGTTGAATAGAATAGGAGGGAGAGGACATCCTGTCTTGTTCCAGATCTAAGAGGAAATGGTTTCAGTTTTTCTCCATTTAATATAACGTTGGCTGTAGGTTTGTCATAAATGGCTTTTATAAAATCAAGGTACTTGCCTGTTATACCTATCTTCTCCAGAGTTATTACCATAAAAAGGTGTTGCACTTTGTTGAAGGCCTTTTCCGCATCAATTGAGATGATCATGTGGTTTTTGTTTGCCAGTTTCTTGATATGTTGGATTATATTAATTGATTTCTGTATGTTAAACCAGCCTTGCATCTGTGGTATAAATCCCACTTGATCGTGGTGAATAATCTTTTTCATATGCTGCTGGATTCTGTTCGCCAGAATTTTATTAAACATTTTTGCATCTAGATTCATAAGGGAGATGGGTCTATAATCTCTATCTTACATGAATCTTTTCCTAGTTTAGGTATCAGGGTGATGGTAGCTTCATAGAGTGCATTTTGGAGTGTTCCCTCCTTTTCTATTCTTTGGAATTATTTGAGGAAGACAGTTATTATATCTTCTTTAAAAGTATGGTAAAATTATGCTGTGAATCCATCAGGACCTGGGCTCTTCTTTGTTGGGAGAGTTTTAATTATCTTTTCTATTTCTGTATATGTAATGGGCTTGTTTAAGTCCGTTATGTCTTCCTGGGTTAGTTTTGGTAGGTCATACATGCTAATAAATTTGTCCATTTCTTCTGCATTTTCATATTTTTGGGAATACAGTCTCTCATAGTAATCCCTGACAATTTTTTGTATTTTGTTGAAGTCAGCGATTATGGACCCATTTTCTTTCATAATCCATACTATGTTAGATTTTTCCTTTTTCTTTTTGATGAGGCTAGGCAGAGGGGTGTCTATTTTATTAATCCTTTCAAAGAATCAGCTCTTAGTCTTATCAATTTTTTGAATTATCTCTTTGGATTCTAATTGAGATATTTCTCTCTTTATTTTTGTAATTTCCTTTGGTGTGTTCCATTTAGGATTTTTTGTTGTTGTTGTTGGATTTCTAGTGTCTTAAGCTGTGCCATTAGGTCATTTATTTGGTTCTTCTTTATTTTATTGATGAAGGCATGCTGTCTTTAGAGACCAGGGAAGCTATCCTGCAAGCAGCAAGACAGAAACCCCTTATTACTTATAAAGCAAAACCTATTAAAATTACTGCAGACTTCTCCAAATCAACATTGAAGGCTAGAAAAGAATGGACACAGTTGACTCAAATACTGAAGAAAAAAAAAATCTCCAGCCTAGATTAATATGTCCAGCAAAATTATCTTTGATAATAGATGAGGAGTATAAGACATTTAATGACATTGAAGCTTTTAAACGATATGCAACCACCAAACCAGCACTGGAGAGGATTGTAAATCAATTACCACATCCAGGAGAGTTAAGACAACCCTACAAAGGTAATCAAAGAACTGGTTAGCTGAGATGAGTGCAACCCAAGAAAGGACCAAAGCAAACATGATTCATAAATCAGTAACATGTAATGATTGGATATATAACAATAAATGCTCCTCAATAATCTCTATTAATGTAAATGGTCTTATCTCACCAATTAAGAGACAGAGGCTGGCTAATTGGATGGAAAAACACAAACCATCAATATGCGGTATTCAAGAAACTCGTCTAACTCACAAAGACTGGAATAAACTGAGAGTTAAGGGCTGGAAAAATGTATACCCAGCAGGGGGGAACAAAAGAAAGCAGGTGTTGCAATTCTAATTTCAGATAGATTAAATTTCATTCCAAAACTAATTAGAAGAGACAAAGGAGGACATTACATTTTAATACAAGGAACAATCAATCAAGAATCCATAACACTCCTAAATATTTATGCCCCAAACATAGGGGCACCTAGCTTTATAAGACAAACCTTATGGAATATAAAGAACTTTATTGGACCAGAATCAATAATAATGGGAGACTTCAGTACTCCACTTTTATCAAGAGAAAAGTCATCAAAA
This sequence comes from Pedetes capensis, assembly GCA_007922755.1. NCBI lineage: Eukaryota > Metazoa > Chordata > Mammalia > Rodentia > Pedetidae > Pedetes > Pedetes capensis. The sequence goes on from VMDO01012733.1 coordinate 17,767, forward strand.
TGAAAAATCAACAAAGAAACATCAAATCTAATCTCCACCCTAAACCAGTTGGATCTCACAGATATGTACAGAATATTTCATCCACACAATGAGGAATGCACATTCTTTTCAGCTCAACATGGTACGTTTCCTAAGCTAGATCATATGCTAGTCCATAAGAACTCCCTCAACAAATACAAGAAAGTAGAAACTATCCCCTGTTCCTTATCAGATCATAATGGGATAAAATTGGAGCTCAAGAGCATGAATAATTCCAGAAACTTTATAATCTCATGGAGACTGAATAATACACTGCTGAATGACCCATGGATTGTAGATGAAATCAAATTGGAATTTTAAAAATTCCTACAATCAAATGATGATGAAAACACATCATATAAAAACATATGGGATACAGAAAAGGCAGTTTTAAGTGGGAAATTTATAGCATTAAGTGACTTTTCAATAATTTAAAGAGATCTTTTGCTACAGCTTTTCCAAAGCAATGTGTCTTTTGAGTTCTTAACTGTTGCTTATGTGGGTATTGATTATAGAACCAAGTAAAGCAAAATCTTGGACAATCTCAATTTTTTCTCCATGTATTGAGCAGTTCCTTACTGACCCAGGTATAAGGATTTTTGTTTTGTTGATGTTGAGTAACAATCCATACTGAAGGCTGTGTTCTTTGATCTTTATCAGTAAATGTTTCAAATTCTCTTTTCTTTCAGCAAATAGAGTAGTGTCATCTGTATAACACCAGTTGTTAATGATTCTTCCACCAATCATGATGCTGCATTCTTCTTTATAAAGCCCAGCTTCTCAGATTATTTGCTCAGCATAGACATTGAAGAGGTATGTTGAAAGGATACAGCCCTGATGCACACCATTCTGGACTTTAAACCAAGCACCATTTCCTTGTTCTGTTCAAACAACTGCCTCCTGGTCCTTGTATAGATTCCTCATGAGTACAGTTAGGTGCTATGGTATTTCCATTTTTCACAGTGTTATCCACAATTTGCTATGATCCACACAGTCAAATGCCTTTGCATAGTCAATAAAACATAGATAGACACCTTCCTGTTATTCTGTGCTTTTGGCTAATATCCATCTAACAAAAGGATGATGTCCCCCGTTGCACATCCCCTTCTGAATTGGGCTTCATCTTCTTGTAGTTCCATGTCTATATACTGCTGCAGTAGCTTTTGAATGGTCTTTAGTAAAATTTTGCTTGCATGTGATATTAATGAAACCATTCAATAGTTTCCACATTTGGATGGATCATCTTTCTTGGGAATAGGCACAAATATGGATCTCTTCCACCAGCTGGCCAGGTAGCTGTTTTCAAAATTCCTTGGCATAAGCAAGTTAGCACCTCCAGTGCTGTATCTCTGTGTTGAAACATCTCTATTGGTATTCCATCAATTCCTGGAGTCTTGTGTTTCACCAATTTCTTCAAGGCAGCTTCCACTTCATACTTTATTTCCACTGGTTCCTCATCATATGCAACCACTTGAAATGATTGGTCATCCACCAAATCTTTTTTGTATAATGACTCTACGTATCCTTTCCATCTTCTTTTGATGATTCACACATCATTTAATATTTTCCCTGTAGACTTCTTCACTATTGCCCCAGGAGGCTTGAATTTTTTCTTAAATTCCTTAAGCTTGAGAAAAACAGTATTTTCTTCCCTTTTGGTTCTCTGTCTCCAGCTCTTTACATATGTCATTTTAATACTTGATTTTGTCTTCTTGAGCTGTTCTTTGAAATCCTCTGTTTAATTCTTTAATTTCTTCAGGCCTTCCTTTTACTTTAGCTGCTTGATGTTCAAGGACAAGTTTCAGAGTCTCTCTTGATCTGTAACTTGATCTTTTCCTTTTTTTCTGTCTTTTTAATAACCTTTTGATTTCCTCATGAATAATGTCTTTAATGTCATCCCACAACTCATCTGGTTTTCTATAATTAGTGTCTAACACATTAAACCTGTTCTTGAGGTGGTCTCTAAACTGAGTTGTGATATTCTCAAGGTCATGCATTGACTTTCACACACTTGTTCTAATTTTCATCAGTTTCAGTTTGAACCTGCATATAAGCTCTTGATTGTCTGATCCACAATAAGCACCTCGTCTTGTTCTGATATTTGATATTGGTCTTTGCAATTGTCTCTTCCCACAAATGTAGTCAATTTGGTTCTTGTATGTTCCATCTGGTGTAGTCCATGTGTATAGTCACCTTCTATGTTGGTGAAAAAATGTATTTGCAATGAAAATGTCATCCGTTTGGCAAAATTCTATCATGAGATCTTCAGCGTCATTTCTGCTACTGAGGCTATATTTCCAACTACTGGGCCTTCTTTTTGTTTCCAACTTTTTCATTACCATTACCTGTAATTACCAGAAAATACTGATTGTATTTGTGATCTATTTCAGATTGAAGAAGCTGGTAAAAATGTTCCATCTTCATTTATAGCCTTAGTGATGGGTGTGTAAATTTGAATAATAGTCATATTAACTCACCTTCCTTGTAGGTGTATGTTGTTGTTGTTAGGTGCCATCGCATCATGTCCGACTCATAGCGACCCTCATAGGGTTTTCAATGGCTGTTTCGGATTGCCTTGGGAGTGGATTGCCAGGCCCTTCTCCCATTGTAGGTGTATGGATGTTGTTCTATCACTGACAGCATTGTATGTAATGAAAGATCTTGAGATTCCCTTTTTATGATGAATTCAACCCCATTTCTCTTTAATTTGTTATTCTCAACATAGTAGACCATGTTATTATTTGATTCATAATGGCCCCATGCCTGTCCATTTGAGCTCACTGATGCCTAGAATGTCATTGTTTTTGTGTTCCATTTCCATTTTAATGATTTCTAATTTTTCTAGATTCACACTATGTACATTCCAAGTTCCAATATTATTGGATCTTTACAGTTGCTTCTTCTCATTTTGAATCATAACACATCAGTAAATGGTGGTCTCTGGCACTTTATTCCATTTCTATTGTTAAGGTAGACCCTACTTTAAGGAGGTAGGTCTTCTCTCACAGTCTTTTGAGTGCCTTCGGTCCTAGGGGATTCATTTTCTGGCGGCATATCTGACAGTGTTTCTCTGCTGTTCATAGGTTTCTCAATAGCTGATTGTTTCAGAAGTGGCCTGCCACATCCTACTCCCTAGTCTGTCTTAGTCTGGAAGTTCAGCTGAAACCTGTCCACCATGGGTGACCCTCCTGATATCTGTAATCCTGGTAGTATAGCTTTCAGCATCACAGCAATACTCAAGCCTACAGAGTATAGCAAACTGACAGACATATGGGGACTTCACACCATATAGATCCTTAAATCTTAGAAGATTGTTTTGAAAAGCAAAGGCAAATATTGAGTTTCTAATTAAAATTTCCATATACCTTTCTATGGGATAATAAGAAAATATTATGATGGGTGCACAGCAGTTTGACAAGTAGCAATAATTAGTCATTTACTAGGAATGTAAATATTTTAGTTGAATGCATTTGTTTTATAACTGTGATATACTAAGTTGTAATATTTTTATTTATCTATATTTATTGAAATGTGCAAAACAAACAAGAATAGAGACTACTATTAAACTTAACTTATTTTATTCACACAAACTAGACATTGGAATTTGGAATTAGATCCAATTAGTTTCTGAGATGATCATTTAAGATCCTAAACATAAAAAGGTCAGTGTAGCATGGAGGTATAAATTGTCTATGTATTTTCCCCAAGACATATAGAATACTAGAATAGTTTCCACTATAGGAGGGATTGATGAATTTCTCCAAAAATCCCAGATAATAAATATTTTAAGAATATTGGCCATATTGCCTCAGTGGCAACAACCTAAGTCTGTCATGGTAGTGCAAAAGCAGTCATAGACCATCTGTAAATGAATAATCATGTTTATGTTCCAATGAAGCTTTATTAATGGACACTAAAATTTGAATTTTATATAATCCCACCTGCCAAGAATAATTTTATTTTTTCAAACCACATGTAATTATAAAAGCTATTCTTAATACATAGGCTACACGAAAATAAGTGAAAACTAAATTTGGCCCACAGGCCCTAGTTTGCAAACCCTTGGTTCAGAGCCATGTCTCATGGGGTCATTGTTATATCATTCCTGAACCATTAAAGCTGCATTCCAAAGGAAGCCATATATCTTCTTTGAAAACTCTACCCAAAATTTTTCACCTCACTCATATTCAAAAACACATACACAAAACCCTCACATGCACACATACGCATCTCTGGATAGTTGAACCAGTTTGTTGTAGTTTTATCATCTACATACTAGCTAGTGGTTCTTCCCTTTTAAGTTCTGGAAATACTGAGCTCCAGAATTGTGTTATTGTGAAGTAGGCAGCAAAAATTGGATTTTGTCTTAATAAAGAACAACTACTGATATCTCTTCAAAGTTCCTATTTCAGTAAAACACTGATACTCAATAACCTCCTTCCTTAAGTAATCATTTTCTCTTTAGTGAAATCCAGGAGAATATCCTAACTTTCTTTAGTTATAATTTAGGTTTGTTTAGTTATAATTGATAAACTATTAGATTCAGGTTCTTAGATTCAGAGAAGAATAAGAAGTAGTTTTGCTTATACCAGAGTGTGCCAAGGAAATTATTTGTTATATAAGTCCAAAAATAAGCACACAGAGAAATAAATACTTAGACTAAAATCAGATGCAGATATAATAAAAATATAGGACTTTAAAAGTGAGAGAGACAGAAAAGCAATGCTTACGCAGAGGTGTGAAGAAAGAATAGATTTCAGAATAAACAAGTGGAAAGGGTCTCTGAGGCAGAGGAAAGTAAATGGTACCTGAGAATAGGGATTACTGAGATGTTCTCATGTGTGGATATTTGTGCACGGGTGCAGGTTTTAACATGTGCAAATGGAAATATTTAACCCCCAGTCAAAATTTTATTAAGTAAGATTAAAGGTAGTTTCTCATTCAGGACAAATTTCTCCTCTCTTCTCGGGTCATGAATAATCACACTGACATCACAAGTGTATGTATAGAGTCAAGTAGATTGATTCTCTAAAGGAAAGTAATCTTGCATATTAGTACAAGAAATATCAGCACTAATAGGACCCAATTAGGGAGTAAAATCAAAAATGTCAATGTACACAGGTTCTGAGATCTACTGGGCTTCTGGATTTCAAATGAAAGTTTTTAATTAGCTTAAGTTCAAGAATGCAAGAGTGAGACACTGCATACACACATACACACATACACACACAGACATCCACACACACACACATATATGTATATATCCACACACACATACACACAAATATATACACTTCTTCATGTGGACTTGAATAATTTCATCAAAGGCACAAAATATGGTATTTGTTGGTAAACTATGAGCAGCAAAGTGATATGCTGCTATAATTTGGAGAAAAAGAGGAAAAATATTGTGTAATAACAGTTTTCTGGAAGCAAATTTTATTTAGACTATTTAGTGTGATAGTAAGAGTATGTTTTTGGCAGTGAGACAAACCTGGAGTACAATTGCAACTCCATAACTTATTAAATGTTATAAGAAATGAATATTGTATTTATTGTCCCTGTGTCTTAGCTTCCTAACCTGTAAAAATACACCCCTTATTAACTTGGACAAAGCAAATGGGATTTTGTTTATAAAATAGTACAGTAGGTACTTAATGAATGTCATTTATAATCATTTCAATGTCAAGTGTACATCCCAGGAAATCCAAGGATCAATTACATCTGGAAAAGAGCTCAGAATATTCCTATATTTTGTTAGAACTCTTGGTCTCCTTGTATTTAGGGGGGCAGAACTGAAAATAGGCAAAACCAGTATAGCTGGTTTGTTCAGTAGGGGAGTCTGTATTCAAAATTATAATACCCATGTATGAATGTACTGAAATATAACACTATATTCCACAAAGCTGTGTAACTAATAATAGTATAATGATGTAAATAATAATACATATTGATGAATGACCATCAATAAATATTAATTACTTGATTTTTTAATTGCAGAGAAATTGCTTAGAAAACTGCAGCATTCCCTTACAGCCCAAGATTTCAGAATATGTTAGTGACAGAAAGTGAGTCAGCCTTTCACATCTCTTCCTCAAAGTTAGGTCTTTGCTTCATTCCATGCTTTGCTGAATCAAAGATGAAGAGGCTAAAGCCCTGGCAGCACAACTCAGATTGATGGTCAGCCACAGGGCAGAAGTCTGACTTGTCAGAGACAATGATTTCCCCCTTAGTTTTGAGAATGAATCCAAGACTCAATGTCTTGGTTTTAAAATGATCAATAGTATCTGATAGGAAGGAAGGGAAACATATATTGCTCCTAAAGATTCTCCTCCCTTCTCTGAAGTTATTGAATTTTTGTCCTGTGTATACGTTCTATTTGCTGAACTGTTTGTACAAAATTCAAAGGACAGGAGTAAAAGAAATCACCTCCAGGGGTCTTTTCCAGGCAGACAGCCTCTGAAACAAACTGTCTATGGTTGAGTAGAAGACTATTAAAATAAATTGATCCCTATCTGTCCACAGGTGTGATAGCCTTCAATGGCACAAACAAGCATTATGCAGAGACTCATAGGAGCCCTCTTTGCCTGGCCATGATGCCTGAAGAGATCAGAGGAGTCACACATATTTCCCTTCCAGAACAGGAACGATAGCTACTTCACTCATGTCTCGAAGAAATCCCAAAACCATGAAAAAAATACAGCAATCAAACTAATATAATCCAAAATCTAGTGAGTATGCCATCATGTATACTTAGAGAATATAGTCATCAGAGTCTAGTGAAATGGGCTTTGGTCCATTTCCCAGTTGCACTATCTAAATTACCTTGGCCATGTCAACTAAAGTTTAAATGCCAATTTTCTCTCCTGTGAAACATGAATACCATGTTCCTACCAACTTGATATAACCTATAAACTATAAAGAATAATTACAATTGCCAATAAGATATTAAATGTAGAGGATAGTAATCAAAAAGCAATAATTTATACTAAATAAGGAACTATTGCCTATTTCTTCATTTTATTTCAATAGACATACAAGTTATGCTAAATCAAGATGCTAAAGTTGAAAAGAAGTCCATGCATTCTGTATTGGAGAAGATCAGGTAACATTATCGTCAATCTTTTTCTTGTAAATAAGCATATCTATCCTCATGGCTGATGTCAAGCATTTATCACCTTGTTTTTAAGTAAAATAATGAAAAACTCTAGTGAATCCAACTACTGTCTCCCTGAACTACTAGACACTCCATGAGAAATTATGTCTGCATAGCAATAACATTTATCCAGATGGCATATGAAACCTGTTTATAATTCAGACTTTTCTTAGGTGATATGATTTCTAAATAATAATGTTAAAAATATTTAGAGTTGTGAAGCTGTTTGGTGAGTGTATGCTTGTTGTTGTTGTTACTAGGTGCTGTCGAGTTGAATCCGACTCATAGCAACCCTATATACAACAAAAAAAACACTCCTTGACACTGGGCCTTCCCAGGCATTATGTCAGTGCGTCTCTGCTGTTCATAGGGTTTTTGATGACTGCTTGTTTTGGGGATTGTTTCAAGAGCAGGCTGCCAGGTCCTTTTCCCATTTTTTTTGGTGCTGGGGGTTGAACCCAGGACTTCAAAGACGCAGAGCAGCACTCTATCAACTGAGCTAAACCCCAGCCCTGGGTATATGCTTAATGATTATATAAAGAATATATCTGCATTAAAAGAATTACAAAAAAGTCCAGAGAAATTCCAAAATATTTCACACACTAAATAAATAACAATAAAACACTCCTAATCATTCAATATTACCTGCAGCTATAGCACTGTGACCTTGGATCCCATCAGATCTCAGAAACTAAGGAGGGTCAGCCCTGGTTAGTACTTGGATGGGAGATGGCCTGGGAACCAGGTAAGGTAAGCTTGAGAGAAGGACCCAGTAACCCAATCCCAAAATGCAGCCTGCCATTGAAAACCCTATGAATAGCAGAGAAGAACTGACAATAGTGTTTCATCTCTTGTTTGTTGTGTCGCTGTTAGTTGGACACCAACTCTATGGCACCTAACAACAGCAATCATTCAATAAAATCAACATGTGATGGGTTGTCAAAAAGAATTAATTAGTCAATCAATATTTTCCAAGTATTTATTACATCTAATACACCATGTGATTAAAATAGAATGAATAAAATATTAGTTCTCACTGACTAAATATATTATCTTTGTAGGACAAAGAAATATTTAGCATGTTTGGTTTAATATTAAAGAAAATGTAAAAGGGTGATGATTTTGATGATTATTACATCATCAAAATAGAATGAATATTGTGAAATACTTGTCCACCCCTACAGCGGTGGTCAACTACACCTGACCATCAATTATATTATTTGTTCATATTTTACCACAAAATAGTCAGAAAGGAAATGTTCTAACCTTATTGCCAAATTTCTTGGTTGAGTCATCGGAATCATGTCTCCATTGGGAACCCCATGACACTTGCTTGAGAGAGAAGAGAATTCTGATCCCACAGCTTCCTGGTGTGTCTCACTCTGATGCCAAATAAGCAAATTAGAGGAAATGGGCTGCCTGTCTCAGACACCACAAAGCTCAGTCTCACGCTGCCATGCGTGATGGATTACACATAGTCAATGATAGCAGGGGTGTGAGTCACAGCTGTGGGAGACTCTTCTGCAGAGTTTAATGATCTTCTAGTTCACTTGACATCAGACTGTGTTGCAGAGGTGACTCAAAGAAAGGAGAGGCCAGAAAATTATTATTTTTGTTGGGGAGGACAAAAAAATATTATTGTGACGTAAACTACCCTACATGATCATGAAAACCCTTTCAAAATAGATAAACATTAGATGAAAGAATGTAGAAGAGGCTTAGTAAATGTATTAGAGGAAGGAGGTTTTGCTTTAATGAGAGACTATTAGGTGAAAGGCATATGCCTTGAGGTTTCCTTATAAAATGGACATAGATATAGGTAATGTACTACCATTGTTGGGCTGGGGTTTAGCTCAGTTGGTAGAGTGCTGTGTGGCACTCTCTGAGGACCCATGTTCAATCCCCAGCAGCACAAAAATTGGACAAGGACGCTGGCAATCCACTCCCATAGCAATCCCAAAACAATAATCCATTGAAAACCCTGTGAGGGTTGCTAGAAGTAGGACCCCACTTGATGGTACCTAACAACAGCAGCTGCCATTGTCAGAGTAATAGAATTTTGTACATTTTCCCTTTGCATTTTAAGTTCTGTTGGCAAGCATGTCCTTACTGTGCTTGTTAGCTTTTAATTTGCTTTAGAGACATCTGCTATCTTGCCCCCATTAAAGCCATGCTATATCACAAGCATGATTTTCCAATTAGCCTGGATACTGGATCAGATTTAAACCACCCCAAAAATCAATTTCACAACTGACCAGGCCAGTTTTGCCAGAGGCAAGGAGAATCCCCATGATTTAAGAATTTTATAGTGTTTGTAAGCCCAAAAAGTTTACAGCTTCTTTAACTGGCCAACTTACACAGAAAATACTTTCTTCACCAACTTAAAAAGGATACACTTAAAGCCTGAATGGGATCAGTTTTCCCTTTAAAATAAAGTTTAATTTTTATTTTATTTTATTTTTTTTTTTTCTTTTTGTGGTACTAGCCATTGAACCCAGGGCCTCATGCTTGTATGCTTTGCAAGTGCTGTATGCCCAGCCCATTTTTTAAACTTTTTTGAGAAAGGGTCTCGCTAAATTATGCAGACTGCCTCTGGTCTCGAACTTGTGATCCTTCTGCCTCTGCCTCCTGAGTTGGTGGTATTACAAGGCATGTGCCACTGTGCCCAGCTAAAATTTAAGAATTATTTGAACAGGTTTAGCAATGGAATTGTTGTTGTTGTTGTTGTTAGGTGCCGTCGAGTAGGTATCCGACTCATAGCGACCCTCTGTACAACAGGGGAACACTATTGTCAGTGCTTCTCTGCTGTGCATAGGGTTTTCAATGGCAGATTGATTTTTGGGAGTGGGTTGCCAGGTCCTTCTCCCAAGCCTACAGCTTCTGGTGTTCCCAGGTGGACTCCCATCTGGGTATTAACCAGGCCCAACCCTGCTTAGCTTCCGAGATCTGACAGGATCGGATGCCACAGGGCTATGGCTGCAGGCCAGCAATGGAATATATTCTTTAAAATACTTACTAGGAGTATCCTCAAAACTAGCAAATATTAGCCAAGGGCTGATTACACAGCATGTTAATATTCACATGAGCCAAACATACTTCCATGTGATAAGTTTCTGTGAATAAAGCTCACTCATGTTTGCTGTTACATTTGCAAAGACCATAGCTTCTCTAGAATATTAGTATATTTTTGCCATTGACATTGTAATTGTATTAAACATAATCCATATACTCAAATTCAAGATCATTAAAGTATTCTAGAGCTGGGAAAGTAGGATAAATATTTCGTATTTAAACCTTTTCATTTACTGATATAACAAGTGGCCTATTTCTCACTCATCAGGATATTTACTTTTTTCTTCTATACCATGATTCTCAGCACATTTGCCAAATTTAAGAGTTTGCATTGTCCACTGTCACAATTTTCATTCTGATTCATGGAAATGCTATCCAATATCAATACTTAATTATTTTTTCCAGTAATCAGAAGTCGAACTCAAGGTCTTACACATCCTAAGTAAGTGCTGTACCACTGAGCTGCACTCTAGCCCATAAAGAAAAAAATAAAATAAAATAAAATTGAGATAGAGTCTCATTAAGTTTCACAGGATATCTCTGGCCTGGAAGTCATAGTCCTCCTGCCTTAACCTCCCAAACTGCTGGGATTGCAGCCTCACCCTCCCAAATCTCTGGGATTACAGGCATGTGCCATGGCACCTAGCTTAGTGTAACCTTTTTTTTTCTTTTTTTCTTTTTTCTTGGTACATGAGGGTTGAATCCAGGGTCTCACACATAGTTTGCAACTGTTCTGCAAAACTCAGCCCATTTTTTAATTTTTTTATCTTGAGTCAGAGTCCCACTTAATGTCACAGGCTACCTATGGGCCTGGAATTTGTGATCTTCCTACCTCCACCTCTTGCATGACTGGGATTATAGGTGTGAGTCACTGTGCCTCACTTAATTTCAACTTTTATCAACTTTTTATAAGAAAGATTACTGAAGTAATTGCCATAGTTTTCACCATGTGGTATTTTCAAGAATGATTTGAAAAAGTTTATGAATTTTTAATATCAGATGTAATGCTTTTGCGAACAATCTCAAGTGATACATAACAGAGTTAATATCATCCCAGAGACTTGGCAATAATTGATGGATTTTGTGACAACAAAATTTCATATATCAATGACAAACATGGATAAAATCAATTAAAAGTGACTTTAAGGGTCATATATTGCTCCCTCACTTCCCCATAGGGTTGTTCTGTAAGGAATTATTAAAATGAGATTTAGAGTACTGGAAATGAGAATAAAGCCTATAATCTATCACTGCCATCACCACCATATTGCTGATTCCAACTTAATTCACTTTAGTTAAATTTATACAGCCTTCAGTATGGATTGGAACTCAATATCAAGAAAACAAAAATCCTTGCAGCTGGGTCAGTACACAACATCATGATAGATGGAGGAAAGATTGAAGCTGTCTAAGATTTTTTTTGCTTGGTTCTATAATCAACATCGATGGAACCAGCAGTCAAGAAATCAAAGGACATATTGCATTGGTAAAAGCTATTGCAAAAGACCTCTTTAAAAGTACAGAAAAGTAAAGATGTCACATGGAAGACAAAGGTGTGCCTGACTCATGCCATGGTATTTTTAGTTACATCATATACTTGTGAAGACTGGGCATTGAACAAGGGAGACAGGAGAAGAAGTGATGCTCTTGAATTGTGATGATGGAGACAAATATTGAGCATCCCATGGACTGCCAAATAACCATTAGATCTGTCCTGGAAGAAGTGCAACCAGAGTGTTCCTTGGAAGCAAGGATGGCTAGACTGTGTCTTATGAATTTTGAATATGTAGTCAGAAGGGACTAATCCCTAGAGAAGCACATAATACTTGGGGAAATGGTAGGCTCACAAAAAAAGTAAAACCCTCAAGTATATGCATGGACACAGTAACTGCAACAATAGGCTTAAACATAGAAAAGATTTTATGCGTGTCACAGAGTCAAGCAGTGTTTTGTTCTGTTGTAGATAGGGTTGCTGTGAGTTGGAACTAACTCCATAGCACTTAACAACAACAAGAAGTTTATATATGAATATTAAACTAGTATTTTGTGATCAAATTCAAGTCATTGTGTATGTTAAGAGACGTGGCTATATAGATAATGTCATCACAGTTGTTGAACAAATAAATCATATGATGGTTTCAAAATGGTTTATTTGATGCAAAAGCTCATTTTCTGAAACATGGCATAGCTTAGTTTTTCACAACACTGAATCCTGAAAATTGCTCACCTTGTAAAATGATATTGTTAATTCTATTGTGATCATCATTCTTCAAAATATTTTCCAAATTCTCCTTTTAATTTCTGTCCTGAATCACTTTACATTTCTCTCAAAGAAAGAGTCCCTTTTGACATGTAATTTGATATTTTCTTTTTCCTGTCTTTTAAATAACCTTTTGCTTTCCCAATGAATGAAATCTTTGATATCATGCCACAACTCATCTGGCCCTCAATTGTTAGTGTCCAACACGTCAAATCTGTTCTTGAGGTGGTCTCTGAACTTTGGTGAGATATACACAAGGTCATACCTTGGTTCTCATATACTTGTTCTACTTTTCTTCATTTCAGTTTGAATCTGCATATGAACAGTTGATGATCTGATTCACAATTGGCATTTAGACTTGTTCTGAGTGTGATATCGAGGTTTTCCATTGTCTCTTTCCACAAATGTGGTAAACTTCATTCCTATATGTTCCACCTGGTGACTTCCATGTGTACAGTCACTGTTTATGTTAGTGAAAAAATTGGATTTGTAATGAAAACCTCATTGGTCTGACAAAATTCTATCATGTGATCTCCAGCATAGTTTCTGTCACCAAGGCCATATTTTCTGACTACTAAGCCTTCTTCTTTCTTTCCAACTTTTGTATTCCAGTCCCCAGTAATTACTAATGCATCCTGATTGCATGTTCTATCAATTTCAGACTGCAGAATCTGGTAGAAATGTCTTTCCTTTCTTCAATTCTGGCCTTAGTGGTTCATGTGTACATTTCAATAAAAGTCGTATTAATGTGTCTTTCTTATAGATTATGGATATCATTCTATTACTGACAGTATTCTACTTCAGGACAGACCTTGAGATGTCTTCTCTGATGATGAATGCATTTATCTTTAATTTTCCATTCTTTGGCATGATAGATCACATGATTATCTGATATGAAATGGCCCATGCCAGTCCATTTTAGCTCACCAATGCCTAGAATCCTGGTGTTTATACACTCCATTTCCCTTTTGATGATTTTTAATTTTCCTATATTCATACTACATACATTCCACATTCCAATTATTAAAGATGTTTACCATTGTTCCTTCTCATTTTAAGTCATGCCACATCAGCAAAAGGAGATCCCTGGGGCTTTACTCCATTCCTGTCATTAAGGTCAACTCTACTTTGAGGAGACAACTCCTCCCCAGTCACCTTTTGTATGCCTTCCAATCTGTGGACTCATTTTCTGGCACTATATCTGACAGTATTTCTCTGCTACTCATAGGTTTTTCAGTGGTTAATTGTTTCAGGAGTGGGTTACTATGTCCTTCTCCCTAGTCTATCTTGATTTGGAAGCTCAGCTAAAACCTGTCCACTATGGGTGACCCTGTTCACATCCGTAATACCAGTATCATGGCTTTCAACATTACAGAAACATAGAAGCCCTGGCAATATGGAAAATTCACAGACAAGTGAGACACAAAGTCAGGGAATGTTTCAATCCATTGTACATGGAGTCAATTTGAGTTGGTCTGACTTGTTGGCACCTAACAACAATAACCAGAAAAGAAGTTTCATTATGTTTTAATTGCATATATCTACTTACTCATCTGACTATCACCCAACTCCATCAAGCATGTTATTGGAAGAGTGAATTTTACTATTCTGGAAAGTTTCTTAAGTTCAAATTCACTCTTGGTCAAATAGTTTGGAATCATTTTTTTAAAATCTTTTTTGCTATGTATCCACACTTGTCTTGAAAAGAAGGTATGTGAAATTTAAAAGTTGAATGATGGCTCAAGAAAGATAAGTGACAATATAAATGTAGACCAGAAGGAATAGTTTGTCATGTGTGATGGTTAATTTTATGTGTCAGCTTGACTGTGTTAAGTGATGTCTAGATAGCTGGTAAAAGATAATTTGTGGGTGTGTCTGTTAAAGTGTTCCTGGAAGAGATTACTATTTGATTGAGTAAACTGAGTAAAGGGGATCCACCCTCAAAATAGAGGGGAACTGTCATCCAATCTATTGAGGGCTCAAGTCAAACAATAAATAGAGAAAGGGCAAATTCTCTCTAAACTGTGCTGGAACATCCATTAATTCTACTCTGAGACATCAAACCTCCTGATTTTCAGACCCTTAGATTTAGACCAGGGCTTACTCCAGTTCCCAGGCCTCTGAGCTTGGAAAGAATTTCACTGTAGCCTTTGCTGGGCCTGCAGCGTGCCGGTAGCAGATGGTCGAAGTTCTCATCCTCCCTAATTGGGACAACAATCTCTCAGAATAAATCTCTTTCCATATATCTATAGCTTATTGAGTATGTTTCTCTGGAGGACTCTAATACACCCTGTAAGAGTCTGATATGCAGAAAAATTCAAGTAGCATTTATTTCAGCATTAAAGACAGTACTAAAGGAAACACCTGCTCTAACTTGTCTTTTAGAAAATGCAAACTACAGAGAATTCTCTTTTATGTCTATCACATCTATTCTGACCCTCTGCTTTAAGAAAAGCCCAACTCAAAATCTGTTGAGAGAGTGTTCCTCAGAATTGTCATTAGCACAACTAGTGCTTATTTCATATTAGATTAAAGGTAGGGAGTATAAATGAGAAAGAGACTCAGGGCCTCACTTGTTTGCTATATAACAAATGATAGGGTTAAGCCAAGGAATAATTCATGGATTCCAACACAAATAGGTACTTCTTCAAGTTCAGAGCTTACTCTATAGGTACAAAATAGTCCTTTATTACTTAGATAATGAATCACTATTGAAACACAATGCCTCCATTAAGAATTTTTCAATTTTATCATAACATTTTGGTTTTCCTATACACTTTCAAACCAAAGAATAAAAGAGAAAAAGAAATTTCAGTGTCTTCAATTACACAGTTATGCCACATGTAGAAAAAATCTCAATGTAATAACTGTGAAAACTATGTCCACTAGAAACATTTTCAAAATATTTAGAACATTGGAAGCCCCATAAAATGTTATTGCCTTCTGTGGTGACTTTTAAAAATGGTAACACACAGGTTCCAGAATAATTGTAGAAGATAGTCCATGTGGCTTCATACTACAGCTTTAATACCATTCATTAGTTAGAGATTCTATTCCTGGAATCTTGCTCAGCATCAAGGAATGGTTTAGGGCTTCCTTTGTGGCAGTAAAACATAGTGATGCTCTTGACAGTTATCACTGTCTGCTAGCAGCACTCAGGGGACACAAAACCTAAATAAATCATAGTACATTTAATATTATATTTATATAAAACCATAATTTCGAGGTGTCTAAATTTCCCAGTGAAATACAAAGCAAAATTTGAAGAAAATCAGTTTTGTTCTCATGTTCTTGCCTGCAAGAAAAACATATAAAAAATAGACAAATGAATGATAAAGAGGCAATATATGCACATCATTCATCAATGTCATATAATATTTCCAGTTATTTCACCATTTCATGGTTTTCAGTTCCTAATCACTTGTTAGGTACTTGTAACCCTTTGTTTGCAGGATAATATATGAGCCGTATAAAATATATAAAGTACATTACACTTAAAATGTTATTGAAAAAGTGTGAAAGTGTACAAAATCTTCTGTTGCAAAGCATGTGCACAGAGTTAGAGACTTGAAGCACAGAGGGTGACTGGAAAAGGCAAGTTTCATCATAAGAAGGAGGAAATTATTCCTTTATAAAATTACCATTGTCTGAAGGGGAATTTTTAGAGGGATTGGAAAAGTGCTTTTCAGTTTCCTTTCCTTTTCTTTATCTCAGTTTGCTTAAGCCCACATAAAGTTTCAGCATAGCATTTTATTTTCAAACACCTCCATCGCGCTCTCCCTGTCTTGATTTACTGGACTTGAACTGAGTCTCCAGTGATGAAAGTTCAAGATGAGAATTGAAAATGCTTTGATTAATGTATCAAAATTTTTTCCATGACTATGGTGTGTGCCTGTAGTTTCAGCATTCAATAGACTGAGATAGGATTCCCTTGAGCTCAAAAATTCGAAACAAACCTGTGCAATATAGTGAGACCTCATCTCAAAAACAATAATAAAAATAGTAATAAAATGACAGCTAAATCCATTACCAAAGACATCTTCCCATTGGAAGACATTTGTATAAAAATATGCCAATAGAAGATGATGCTTAATCTACCTAATAGTTCTCTTTGAGTGGGTTCTTTGCAATAATAAAAAGCTAGAGAAGGAATACTTGGGAAGAAGAGTGTCTTTGAACTTTCAAAAGTATATTCATTTCACAAACACAAATTGAAAGACAAAAAGATAAAATTTCAGAATAGAATACCTACTGTAAATCAGGTACTTTTTCAAATGAGAGAAAGACCATAAGCAGAATAGAATGCATATCAGCATTTCTTTCTTTGATATAGAAACCATGAGCATGCACAAATGGGCCCATTATTAAACCTGTCTACCTATTCATTTCCTTGCCTGCAGAACAGGGTAATATTATTTCCCTAAGGATATGTTTTTGTTGGGGATTAATTGAGTGAATTCATGGAGGGCACCTGGTTTGGCATATAGTAAAGAACACTCAATATATGATAGAGTAGAGGAGGAGGAAAATACCATGAGGAGAAGGAGAAGTAAGTGGAGCTGTTACTTGCCCCTCCACCAGATGTGTATGAGACAGTTAATGCCTTCACAAGATCTTTGTGTGACCCACTCTTGACCAATTTACTCTTGTCTCTGTTCTGATTCCAGTGATTTCTACGCTTAGCTATACATTAGATTCATTTAGGAAGCCTTCAAATCCTTGTGTCAAGTCTGCTCTCATGACCAGTTAAATCAGAAACAATGGGAATGCAATGCAGTCAGGAGGAAATTGTATATCTCTACAGGTGATTCCAATATGGTCTAAGGAACAGAACAATTGTTATGTTCCATTTCTCATCTTCATATCATTAAATATCACCCACTCCTGAATGTCTGTTAGCTTTGATGTAATAAGACCTGAAATCCCATAAATCTAAGACATGCTAAAATATTTTTAATGTGAATATTCTTTTACCAAAGAAAAGGGAGCATATTCAAAAATATAACTTTAGACTCAATAGCAATGGTTTCTATGTTGTTGTTGTTAGGTGCCGTCAAGTCGGTATCCAACTCATAGAGACCCTCATAGGGTTTTCAATGGCTGACTGTTTCAGGATTACCTTGGGAGTGGATTGCCAGGACCTTCTCCCATTTTTGCAGTGCTGGGAATTGAACTCGGGACCTTAGAGACTGCAGCGCAGTGCTCTAACCACTGAGCTAAATCCCAGCCCGGTTTCTATGTTAGGTTTATTTAAAGAAAAAAGAAGGAAGGCTAAGTTACCCCATAACATATTGGCTCACAAATAAAATTTTCCTGGCATATTTATGGAAGATTATATAATGTGATATGGTTCTGAATGTCAGCCTAATCTTTGAGGTTTGTATAAATTTACAGAATAAGAAGTTTCAAAGACTGAGATTTTTCCTAATGCTACATCAATAAAGTCTTGCCCTGGATCACTTAAATGCTTGCATGGAAAGTGGCTGTTTATAGAAAAATTATGTGCCATAAAACGTACTTATAAAGTTACACAACCAAGCAAGAGTTCTCACAACCTTCTCTCAGATATCCTATATGCAAATTTTTCTTCCACTTGATGCAGATTTCAGTAAAATTTATTTCTCTCATCAATTAGAAGAAAGCCTATATATCTAAGTTTGAAAGGATGTTAAAAAAGAAAAAAAAGTCCACCTGAGCATGAAAGAAAACGAAAAGATTTGTGTTTTCCTACCACAATGGGAGAATGGCTACAATTATGAACAAGGCTTTTAAGGTAATAAATGAATTTTTCATAAGATGTTATTTTTTTATTAGCTTTTATAATCATTTTCTCCTTATTGTGTTCTCCAACTTGCCAATAACATCATTTTAACATTTTTATGCAACAAGCCACGCTCCACTATGTGGCCTAATATTTCACTTTAATATCCATTCATTTTCAATAGCTCGGGCTCTCCAAGGCCTTCCAGAAGCACTCTGTCTCTGGCGAGATGTCAGTTTAAGTGTGATGTATTATTCAGCTTGGTAAAGGAGGTGTAACCACTCAGTGGCAATCACGGGAATCATGCAGAAAAAGTGTACAAATATCTGGGACCCAAAAGTCATTTCATTGGCCAATAGTGTCTGAGCTTTGCTAATGGATCTTATTTAAAGTACAGAAAAGTATTTCTACATTTTTAGAAACCCTATATAACACAATTAAAAATACATTCTATTTCAATTACTATATCACACATAGTGTGGAAAGCAATATCCCCAATGTGACCTACTTATACTTTTGAAGCTGACTTCACAGGGAGATAGCTAGGAGCATCTGTTGTTGTTGTTGTTAGGTGCTGTCGAGTCGGTATCCGACTCATAGCGACCCTCTGTACAACAGGGGAAACACTATTGTCAGTGCTTCTCTGCTGTTCATAGGGTTTTCAATGGCAGATTGATTTTTGGGAGGGGGTTGCCAGGTCCTTCTCCCAAAGGAGCATCTAGGATGACACAAATCCCAAAGTCTTCTGTTGTCACAGTCACCATGCTCAGTATTTATCCTAATCAGTGTGGAATGAAAATTCTGATCTTCATTTCCACATACAAAGAAGGCAGAATAGTTGCTGTTATTAGGTGCTGTTCAGTTGCAGACTCATAGTGACCCCCAGCTGGTTTTCAATGGCTGATTATTTCGGGATTGCTTCGGGAGATGATTGCCATATCTTTCTCCCGTTTTTGTGATGCTGGAGATCAAACCTGGGTCCTAGAAAGTGCAGAACAGTACTCTACCAACTGAGATAGTAGAGGGGCTAAAAATACAGTGCTATGGTTTGAATTCGAAATGCCCTCCATGGTCTCTTGTTTGAACATTTATTTCCCAGCTAATGGCACTATTTTGCAAGGTTCTGAAAACTTTGGGAGGTGCCATCTGACGGGAGGGAGTAGGTCAATGGGGGTTAGCCATTGAAGGCAGTACCCAGCCTCCATTCTCTGTAAGTTCTCTCTGATTCTTTCCTGCTAAGGTGCGAACAGCCATCTTCTGCCACATGCTTCCACTGCCATGGTGTTCTGACCAAGCACATGGGACCAAAGTAACTATGGACTGAATTCTCTGAAACTGTGAGCAAAAATAAACCTTTCCTCCTTTACTGTGTTGGTCAGGCATCTGTCATAGAGATGCAAAAACTAATACACACAGACTGCGGACTCAGAATACCTGAATCAATATCTTACTATATGAACATGAATAAATCCCTTAACTTTCCTAAACCTTAGCATCTTCACGAGGTTGTTGTTGTTGTTGTTAGGTGCCGTCGAGTCGATATCCAATTCATAGCGACCCTCATAGGGTTTTCAATGACTGTTTTGGGATTGCCTTGGGAGTGGATTGCCAGGCCCTTCTCCCATTTTTGCGGTGCTGGGAATTGAACTTGGGACCTCAGAGACTGCAGTGCAGCGCTCTACCAACTGAGCCAAATCCCAGTCCCCTTCACGAGGTAGATTGCATTATTTCTCAAAATATTTGTCACCCCATCCTGGGGGAGAATTATACTTTTCTGCCTTATTGTCTTCAGGCTTAGGTATGATTTTCTTTTCACAGATGATGTGTGAGTCAAAGGGACATGTGCCAGTTAAAAGCAATTACATTGAGAGACATGCCATAGTTTCACATAGCTCCATCATGATCTCTCTTGCTTCTACCACAAGGCTCATAGTATCCTCAGTGGAAGCCATGCTCTCTATCTGGACCCATGGAGCAAGGAACACTGCAAGTTAACCCCAAGGCATAGTATGGGCAAGGAATAAACTGCTGTGCATTTGAGCCCCAATTGACTCATCTGTCTTATATACCATAAGAATAACAATACTCTAAAAAGTAGGTTATGTGAGCATTAAACAGGACTCATAAAAGCATCATAAAGTAACTGCCCATGGAAAACATTCAATGTTAGCCATTGCAATTATTGATATTACAAGTATATCTAAGAAGATATTACAAGTATTTGAAGAAGAGGTAATAATGATGATGGTATCTGTCCTTTACAAATAGGGTCCCTTTATGCCTCCTTCACAAAAGTGAATTCGGATTGTCTTTTGTCCTAGTTGTACATGTGGGAATTACTAACCTAGTTATATTTATTCAATGATGAAGTTATCTTTGGGGACTAAATAGAGCTGCTAGACCTCAAATGTGACTAGGATGTAACAAGATGCATAGTTATTTTAATTTCATGTAAACAAATGAACAACTTTTCATAAAGTATGCTCCATGAAATATTGGTAATATATATGCACCAAACAAAATTCTGTTATTTATCTGAAATTCAAATACAACCAGCTGTCCTATAATACATTTAGAAATCATAAACTGGAGGCATAGCCAAGCACTATGGCACTTGCCTGTAATCCCAGGGATAGAAAAGGCTGAAACAGATGCATCAAGAGATCATGAGTTCAAGGCCAGAGGCAGGTTTCAAACTTAACAAGACCTTGTCTCAAAAAAAAAAAAAAAAAAAAAGGAAAAGAAAAAGAAAAAACGAAAGGGAGTTTGGAGTATGGCTCAATGGTAGAGCACTTGCCTAGCATGTGTGAAGTTCTGGGTTCAACCCCCAGTATTGCCAAAAAAAAAAAAGGCATACATACATAGTTCTGGTTTGATGATTATAATATGCTTTCTTTTACCTCATTTCTTTAACTTTGTGGATCCTGAAACATCTGTAAAAACTACTTGAAAACACAAACACATCTAGTTGTAATAATTTTGTTTTGTCACTATGAGTTTACCAAAAAAAACCTGGGTCAAGGATTAGAGTATTGAGGTTTTAATTTGGTTCTATGATTAATGGGTTGTGTTTCTTAAACAAATCGCTACATTTCTAAAGACTTCAATATTCTCATGAGTAAAGTTGGAAAATTATATAAGTTCTTTTGTTGTTGTTGTTGTTAGGTGCCGTCGAGTCGTGTCCGACTCATACGACCCTCATAGGGTTTTCAATGGCATATTGTTTCGGGGTTGCCTTGGGAGTGGATTGCCAGGTCCTTCTCCCATAAGTTCTTATAAATCTCTTTAAATAGGAAGATGTATAATAATGTCGATTAAGTCTTATATTGTTAGAATCTATCTGTTCTCTTTCTCTATTTTAATTAAGAACTGCTTAGGTGGGCTTCAATGTGAAAGCCACTGTTCTAGGAACTTTATAGATATTGGCTAATTTCAACTTCATTATATCTCTATTAGGTAGATTTTCTTCATTTTACAGATGAAGACACTAACAATTAAGAAGTTAAATAACTGTCCAGGACTACAAAATATTGATGGAAATTCCAGAATTTGCACATAGGTAATCTGGCTTTCTCACTTTTGTAGGGTAATGTGACACACCTTTACTTCATAACACCAGATTAATAAATAATAGGGGCAAATCTTCAACAATAATTTTGAACGAAGAGTTTAGCAAATTCTAGTTTGAATAACTGACTACAACTGACTGTAAGTACAAATTAGTGGTTTTGAATGACAAAGAAGGATGTGAATTTGCGCTCTGTGTTTGGTAATAAATAAATGCTGGTAGATCATAATTTCAATCAGTTTAGCATGGAAACATAATTTGGGCTGGTTCCTGCTCAGAGTTTTAGAAGTATCTTTTAATTTAATTGCCTAGAAACCTTGGAATTTTGTGAAACAACTTTGCAGGACAATTACAGTGAGTCCTATGCAATGTAGTAAAAGTGAGATGATTTTAATTCTCAGGGTCACCTACTGAGACTAAGCATCCATCTTTAATTGCTTCCAGGCTATAAGTAACTGAAAAAGGGGCCACTAGTAAATAGTTTTGTGCTCTGCCTTTGCCTATCAGAACAGTGAATGGGGACATTTAGTGTCATTGCTTAATTATGTTGGCCATAGAAAGGCTGAAGCATACAGTGGATCAAGGTATAATGCACTTATACAAATAAGGACATTCCTAGAAATTGAACCTGGATTATACTAGGTAGGGGGATTAAAACATAGTACTGGAATAATTCAATGTATGTGGTGAAATTCATGGGGGATCAGTTCAAGTCAGCATTATTGTGGAAGTGACAACAGCTCTAAATTTCTCATATCCTATATAGTACTTCCTATTGTTGTTGTTGTTGTTAGGTGCCCTCGAGTCAGTATCCAACTCATAGCGACCCTCTGTTCAACAGGGGAAACACTATTGTCAGTGCTTATCTGCTGTTCATAAGGTTTTCAATGGCAGAGTGATTTTTGGGAGTGGGTTGCCAGGTCCTTCTCCCAAGCCTACAGCTTCTGGTGTTCCCAGGCAGTCTCCCATCCAGGTACTAACCAGGCCCAACCCTGTTTAGCTTCCGAGATCTGACAGGATCAGATAACGACTCAACCGCACCTAACAACTTGGGAGTGGATTGCCATGTCGTTTTCCCATTTTTGCAGTGCTGGGAATTGAACTCAGGACCTCAGAGACTGCAGAGCAGTGCTCTACCAACTCAGCTAAATCCCAGCCCAAAGTATGAGATAGTAAAGTTATTTTCTACATGGCTTGTTTTCAGAAACTTCAAGTAGGAGTTTATGGATATGTTTACATATTTCTTAATACTGTTTTATATATATATATATATATATATATATATATATATATATATATATATATGAGAGAGAGAGAGAGAGAGAGAGAGAGATTTACTCTTTAAGGTACATCTAGCTCCCACACATGAGAGAGAACATGTGGTATCTCTCTTTTTGAGTCTGGGTTATTTTGCTTAAAATGATCCTGTCCAGTTCCACCCATTTTTGCTGCACATAATGTAATTTCAATCTTCTTTATTGCTAAAAAATAATTCCATTGTGTATATACACCACATGTTTAAATTTAATCATCTGTTGATGGTTATCTGGGTTGATTCCAGTCCCTTATAATTGTGGAGAGTACTTCATTGAATATGGAAATACAGGTGTCTCTGTGGCATGATGACTTATCTTCCTCTGGGTATATTCTTAGAAGTAGTATAATTGGATCATATCGTAATTCTATTTTTAGTTTTCTAAGTTACCATCGTACTGATTTCCATAGTGGCTGAACTAATTTACAATCTCACACAGCAGTGTAAAATTTTTCCTTTTTCTCTGCATCTTCAACAGCATTTGTTGTCATTTATTTTGCTAATTTTGGCCACTCTTACAGGAGTGAGATGGAATCTCAATGCAGTTTTGATTTGCGATTCTTTAATAGCTAGGGATATTCAACATTTTTTCATGTGTTTATTGACAACTTGCATTTCTTCTTTTGAGAATCGTGTCTTCAAATCATTTGTCCGTTTACTAATTGGATTTTTTGATGTTTAATTATTTTAGTTAATTATATATTCTAGACATTAATCCCCTGTCACATGTGTAGTTGGCAAATATTTTCTCCCATTCTGTGGGCTCTCTCTTTATTATTTGTTTCCTTTGCTGTACAGAAGCTTTTTAGTTTTATGTGATCCCATTTGTCAATTCTTGGTGCAGTTTCCTGTGCTATTGGGAGTCTTGTTAAGGAAGTACGTGCCAATGTATTGCAATGTGTTCCCTATATTTTCTTCTAGTGGTTTTAAGGTTTCCGGTTTTATGTTGAGATCTCTGTTTCCTTTTCTTTTCAGTTCATAATATTCACCAGTTATTTTTCTTCCTAAAATTTCTGCCAGCACTATGTGGTAAATTTAGACTACTAAATTGAAAGTTACATTTCAATGTCTGGGAGAAAGTCTTGGGGAAACTTCACAAAACAAAAACTTTAGTTTTCATTACATCCACAAGGCCTTCAGGTCCACCTAAGATTCTTTAGTATCCTTGGGGACCTTATAAATGCAGTAAAATGCCTGCCTCAGGTAAAACTGGCAACACTTTAGAACAAAGGTTTTGTAAGTGCTGGTTTATAACGCATGTAGGATTTGAAAAGTACATTTTTCCTTGTCTTGAAGATATGTCTTATGAAGATGGTGTACCCCCTTGGAGGCAATATTACTTTTTCAATAGTTCAAGCTTACAATAACACTATTTCTTGTGAAGAAGGATGGAGTATTTTATATATACAATAGCTTGATGCAATTTGAACAAATATTATTTCAGGAGATTACAGATTTACAGAAAGAAAGACCTGCTCAATTTTCCACACAAAACCAGGCTGAAAAACGAAATGGTTGAAGGGAAATTGTCACCCACAGACAGCACCACTCTGTTATGAAGCTTCTTTGAAAGAGTGCCTACATCAATACAAAACCTTATTTTACCATTTCATTCAGATTCATCTCACTGCTGCTATTAGAGAAATGTCTGAAAACATGTATGAATCACATGCTGATAATACAAATTATCAGTTGAATGTGAAGTTCATTCAGAATGCCATATGCCCTCTCTAGAAATTCTTAGCTCTTTTTAAGATTTTGTGAATTTAAATTTTACACACATAGACATACACATGTATATAAATGTTTATTCATCTGGAGGATTTATTGTAAGTAAAATTTGAATACTACAACATAGTTAATTACTACATATAGGTCTTTGCATATGTTATATTGTGGATATGTATAAACAAAACAATATTAAGAAATATATAAAGGAGCAAATATTAATAAATTCCAGCATAGACAAAAATAAAAACATTCACTTCATTACATTTTTAATTTCTTAATCTTTCAGGGTGGATCATTAATGAAACCATCTGGTAAGGTAACCATTACACAGGCATTTATGTGTTTTATTCACATTGTAAACCTGACCATTATGGCCACTGAATATTTTTTCTAGGTGTAGAAATGATTGGTTTTTTGAATAACCTGTGATGCTTGTAATACCAAGCGAACTATTTCAAAGCACTTCACATGTATTCTGCATCCCATAGCCAGTCTTTTAGTCCCTTGACATGCTTAATTCCTATAACTATCTCCATTCTACTTCTGAAACCCTTTAAGACCCTTCCATCTAAGAAATCTTCATTTCAAAAATTTTACTATCAGGAAATAACTGGAATGCATATTCCTTAGGAAAATGGGTCATTAATTTCTCTACTTCATCACCATTCAATCTTTTGACAACTTGTTTTATTTTCTTCTATCTTTACCTATAGTAAACCTTGTCTTGCCAGCAGTTACCATTTCCTCATACTTTGGTCCTCCTGATAATCCATACTTAAAACCCCTGGGAACAAGATCCATTCATCCTCCTTGTATAACTATGCAATTATCCTTGCAGTGCTCTTCATAGCTAGAAGAAAGCATAGAAACTCTGCAATTTGTCCCACAAAGATTTTTTCCACCTACAGACATCCCCACTCTGTGTTGTTGGCAAGTCTGAGTTGTCTACGACTAGCTCCACTTACCACTATCTGAACAAAAAGTCATTCTAATCATTCACCTCATGATTTTAGTCTCTTGTTTGCCAGTCAATCTCACTTTTTGCATCATGCTTCTTAATGTAAAAAGAGAATAGGGACAATCATAGAAATATTGTCAATTTCATGGTCCTCTTTCCAAAGTCCCTCTTATCTTCCTCTTTAATTTTCTGTTTTCCTCTTATCAAGTTCCTTTAAGGTTTCTTCTACACTTCATAGATGTTGCTGTTACCCTGCCCTTTGTCTTCTATACTTTTTTCTCCCCATGTTTCTACTCATCATAGGCAAAACTTCCAAACAATATATCATATATGATTAGGCTCTTCAGTGCTATGATCCAACCCAGTACCCATCTTCTGAGTTCCATGAGCATAATTCCATTGTCACGATGTGCATAATTAACCCAACAGTTTTTATCTTTTTTCCATTTATTATTCAATAAAATATCATCCATTATATATGCAAACTGGAAATTTGGGACTTTGCTTTTACTCATATTTTATTTCACAAAGTATTAGTTAATAAGATCTGTGGATTTTATTAATTAAACGGTCTTTTAAATTCTTCCTCTCATCTCTAAATTACCTCATTGCTTTAGTCTTCATTCCTGGACTCCCAAGTTACTGAAATAGTCTCTTAAATGTTTCAGTACCTCCAATTTAGCTCCTCTTAATCTAAATTCTCTACTACTGCTAGATTAATATTTTTAAAGTGAAAATCTAAGCACAAGATTTTTCTGCCAGGAAATCTTCAGAACAAAATTGAAACTTGTTATCATTCTCTTATTAATTCACTCACCAAATGTTTATGCATAATTATGGGTCTGAAAGTGAGCTAGGCAGTGGATACATTCTGGACATAAAAATGACCTGCATGCTGCCTCAGTAGAGTATAAATTATGAATCCTGACAAGTTTTCCTTTCTTAATGTTGAACATTCTCTCCACACAATCAATTATCCAGGGATTCCTCAATCAGCTTTTACCACATTTTAATGCGTGTGAAAGTGTGTGTGTGTGTGTGTGTGTGTGTGTGTGTGTGTTTGTTTTCAATCCATCTGTCTTCTCCTCACAAATTACTTCTCATGACATCAATGATTAGATAACAAACAAATACACCTAAAATCTGAGTACGACCCACTGTACTTTCTCTTAATGGTGATAGCAAACCTTGATAAGGTATTTACTATGTTTCATGAACTATTGTAAGCAATTTACATATACTAATCTACTTAGGGTTTTCAATGGCTAGTTGTTTCTTTGCTATCCATAGAATCGGCAAGTGTTTCGATCTGCTGTACATAGGGTTGCTATGAGTCAGACTCGACTCGATGGCACCTAACAACATACCAAAAATCTACTTAATTTTCCAACTACCAAATAAATAATTACTATCACATTTTTCTAATGTGAAAAATGAAGGCCCAAGAAATGAAGCGATTTATCCACTTAATATGCCTACAGCCATACCACTGTGCATCTGATCACCTCAGATCTCAGAAGCTAAGCAGGGTCGGGCCTGGTTAGCACTTGCATGGGAAACCACCTGAGAACACCAGGTGCTGTAGGGTTGGAGAAGGACCCGGCAACCCACTCCCCAAAGCAATCAGCCATTGGAAACCATACGAATAGCAGAGAAGCACTGACAATAACATTTTGCCTGTTGTAAGTAGGATCGCTATGACTCCATGGCACCTAACACCACCACCACCACCATTTAATAAGCAGCAGGTATGGTATTCACATTTAGGCAATGTAGGGTGGAATATCTAAACACAAATACTAAACACTTTTTAAACAAATGCATCAATATGATACAGAATGATGTTTCTTTATTTAAAAATTTCCTGATCGATACCTGTTAAATGACTGTTCAGTAAAGTTTAAATATTAATGTAAATGAAATAAGGGAAAGGAAAATAGCTATAAACCATATTATCAGGACTTTGTATTGAAAATGATAGAATATTTCTCATCTCTTGTCTCATATGGTTTCACTAACGTTTAGCTAAGTGACCTGGGCCAAGCAGTCTAACCTTCTTAATCCCAATTCCCTCATCTGCTAGAAGAGGTGCTGGAGCTTAGAGATCACCAAGAACTCATCTAACTTTCTGTGACATGACATTTGTAAGTCTTCTTGTTTTCTAGTAACCTTTAATTCCTCCCTGTACCTAGAATGGGACAACATATTTGAGTCTAAACACAGTATCGTATAAATTCCTGTGTGGTTTTATGCTTTAAAAGTCTCTACTGTGTCGATATTTAATTCAAAATTATTCTTAATGTTTGAAGACACAAAATTATTTTTAATTTCCAAACATACTCAGTGAATAATTGTCTTAAAACAAAAATTCTGTTTTGTTTTGCTTTTATAAAATTGTAAAACCTATTGTTTTTTAAGGAAGCAAAGACTCTATTCTAAATATGAAAAAAGATAGGCAGACAGATATAAAAACACGGAGTGATTAAAATAAATTTTACAAGCCACCATCACTAATTATTATGCTATCTGTGCTGTAGTTTATTTATAATTATCTACATACACAGTTCATACCTTTGCATCAACTAAAGGTTTTCATTTTTATTAGGCAATAACATAAAACAGCATGTAATTTAAAAACTCCCTTTATTTCTATATTAAGTAGTAAGAAATTGAACACTTATCAGTAAGTCAAGATTTAATCTTACTCAAAGTTTGTTTCAACTTTATTTGTAAAGTATTTCTTCTGTTATCTGAGTTCTAAAAGTTCTGTACCCTTAATGATTCTTAAAGTTAACAGAAATCACCATTTGTACAGTACCTGAATAAACAAAAATGTTCCTTTTTCCAGATATTCTCTTTCAGAGTTTTATTTTAAAGCAATTTTCCCATATAAAGGAATACCACAGTTCTTATTTCATATATTGATGTTTCAAACAAGGAATCTCTCTTACTTGTTTTCCTTAAGTGTGTTCTGTGAGGGAGCAAATGGACGTATAAGACATATAAGTAACAGCAGGGAACTTTCCATATAGAAGAAAGAGAATGCCAGTTTAGCAAAGAAAGCCATAAAAGCAGGTACATTGCTCTTTGATTGTCATGATCTTTTGAGAATTAAGGAAACTCAATTCTTGCACAAGGATCTCCTATGCTTTAGATCTGAGTTCTCCACTTACAGACACATTCCATCTTCCATCTCCCCTTTCCTGAGAGCCAACCAGCATAGATGGAAGAAAACCACTGCAAAGCCAATAAGAAAAATGATTACATCTACAATATAAAAAGATGCTTTATTAACATAAGAACATAAAATATGATGTTAAAAATTAACTGAGGAAAGAAAGGACAAGTGATTTTAATGGACAATTCACAGAAGAGGACCACCAACACGGTGAGGGAAATTAATATTAAAATTACAAATACACTATTCTTTACCTCAGCATTTTCTTGCTTGCATCATCCACCCAATAAAATAAAAAATAAATAAATTCATAGGGATGCATGCATAGAATGTTTATTGCATCATTGCTTTTATAGGAGAAAAAATAATACAAACTGAATGTTCATTAATAGGAAAATGCATAAATAAATTGTAAATGTTTGAAAATAAAATGTTAATTTAAAAGTGTGTTAACATCTTCCCAGAGATGTGGAATAATTTCCTGTCTTATCATTAAACGAGAAAAGTAATATACAGACCAATATGTAGAATAAGTTTCAATTATTTATAAACAAAAGTAAATGTACAAACAGAAAAAATTAGAACAAAGGGAAATAAAAAATCTATCCAAATTGTGAGTATGAGTGAGCATAGAGAAAGGTATAGAAGGATATCTCAGGGAACCTCAGGTGTGGGGAGTGGTAACAACAAAGAGGAAGAAATTGTGTTAAGCAACAGATAGAGAACAGGGTTCTCTATCCTATTGATATATGTAATCCTATTGATATATGGTTATGTGTTTCTCCAGAGAGATGAATGATAGACTGCTAAGCAATGTATACAATATGGATTATATTTAATTTATGAAAATTAAAGTACTTATATTTTCTTTCCTAAATCTTTTAGGAATTTTTTCCTTCATTCTTTTTTTTTTTTTTTCGTTAAGCATTTTATGCAATCAAACAAATCAAAACAGAATATGAGTGTACCTGTATATTGATGCATTAAAGTCTTTACAATTGTTCTTTGGGCCATGAATCAAAATAAAATAATACATTGAAAATATTTTCACTGTCTGGGCTGCCCTTCTAGTAATGTTTAAAGGGTATAAGATGTTTTATAAATGCCATGGCAGAAAATAAGGCAGTCAAACATAAGTTGAGTCATTGAACTTCGTAAGAGTGGAAGCAAATAAAGGAATAAATTGTATTTTCCCAGGGCAGAAGATGAACTGTTTATAGCAAGAGAGAATTTATGTGAAGGTGGGGGTACTGATATCACATGCCGTGACCTTTTCTCCCAAAATCTGCTAAGACTCAGAATTTCTATTTGAAATGTTTTAAATTAATGACATACTTTTGTATAAGAATGTGTACTTATATGTATACTTGTAAGGCCAGTCACAGTCCACAAAATCAACCCTACATGTATTTATTATATACATAGGTTTAATTATTCTTTTTCCTTCATGAAAGTTAAAAAGAATAAAACTGATTGAATAAAACATTAAACTGGTAAGTTTTTTGAGGAGCAATTAATTTAAATTTTTCTTTCAAGAACTGTGGGACCTGGATCACCACTGCAAAATCCAAAATAGAACAAATAAATACCTAGGGAGCAATCTTTCCAGCCTTAAAAACTATGTTTGTATCAATTACTGACATAAGTCACCTTCAACACTTCATTACAGGAAGTATTTATTTCCCTGCATACTGATCTCTGTCAAAGGGTTCATTTCTTCTTTGACGATAAAATACAAATGACATGGAGTCTTTTTCAAGTCTCTAGGCTCATTCATTATATCTGAAGGACCAGTGGATTATTCTAGGGGGAAAAAGGCAGCCTTGGAAAGAAATGCATGCAGTTACGGCTGCAATACACTAAATTCATTTTCCCCTTGTGTACTCAATGACATGGCATAGTTCCTTCTCCAGAATGTTGACATTAACAGATTCATCCTGCCCTTTATTGAGAAAAAGAACTAGATAGATAGATGATAAGTAGGTAGCAAGGAAGACAGAAAGGAAGGCAGGAAGGGAGGAAGGGAGGAAGGGAGGAAGGGAGGAAGGAAAGTAAGTAGGAAGGAAAGAAGGAAGGGCAAGGTGTAACAAAAATACCAAATTTTCTCCTATGAGAGTTTATAGAAGCATAACCTTTTTGGTAGGTTTTATTTTCCTATTCAAAGCAACCTTATAATTTTCAATAAAGCTGTAAAGTCTTTTTGCTCAGTTCTTCAATGTCTTTGGCTTTAAATAGGTCATTAAAAAGTTGTCTTTTCTTTAATTAAATAAATAAAGTAGTCATTGTATTTGTACATTAACCTCCCAGATTTTCAGTTAGTTATTTCTGCATTAAGCTTAAGTAAGTTGCTATGTTAATGTGCATTCTGCCAAAAATAAACATGTGACTAGCTTATAGAGAGATGGGATGCCTCTGACACTCCTATGTCTCCTATACTACTGGCATTATAAATATAAGTACAAGTTCCCCTGCTCAGTAAACACCATTAATCTGCAGCTTATACAAATCAGAAACCAATTATTTTAACTATTTTAATAAGCTATTGTTAGCCCACTTACTGAAGAAGTGTTATATAATTGCAAAATATTATTCTACCATCAATATTGTGGTTATTATATTAATAAAATATTACAGGACACAGATTTCTGCAAAAAAACAATATTCTGAGGCAATGTTTTTTTTCTATAGCACTGGGAAGTTGCAGCGATGACACCATGAACGTTTCATTTGTTTGTTTTTAATCTTTGTGGTTTCCAAAGACATTTTGTCTTTCATTTATTCCATAGTACTTTTGGTTTATTTTGCTTTGTGGTCGAATATGGGTCATAAAAAAGAAATACAAGTTTGCTCTCTACTTCTCGTGTTCCTGCTGCTTCCTAACACAGATTGTAAAACGCTTTATAATTTCTTGTGTGATAGTGCAGATAGGAACATCTTTTGTTGTATCTGGCCTTAGTCCCTAGTTCTTGATGCAAGAGCTGCTATATCCCTTGAAATCTCCAGAGTGATAAACTGTCATTTTGTATGGTAATGAGAAGACTGATGGCTGAGGGCCCCTAGATAACATCAGGTCAGGGGATGGAAAGAAATATCAAAGCAGTAGGATAGGTTGCAGGTTTCCACCCTAGCCCTTCACCTCCAGGAAGGGGAGAGACACTAGAGATTGCCTGAAATATCAATGGCCACTGATTTAATCCATCACTTCACTCCAGTAGGACAAACATGCCTGTGCTCAGGACCCTTCCTGACCTCACTCTGAATTTTTTTATCAGATTGTTCATCTATAGCCTTTATAATACCCTTTCGAATAAACCAGTGAGCATAAGTAAATGTTACAACAAACTATCAAACATAAAGAGGATATTGTGGAAAACTCTATTTGTAGCTGACTGGGGAGAAACACTGGTGACAAGCTAAGGCTTGCAATTAACATCTGAGGACGGGTCAGTCTTAGGGCATATAAGAGAACTAGATAATTATTTGGTATGGAAAACACATATTTGATATCAGAAATGTTGGAATGGTAAAGAATACTATTTTTCTAATAGGAAAAGAAGATGGGGAAAAGTTTATTGTTCACAAGAGGAGATGAAAGTATTGCATATAACAAAGACATGAAGAGTTTGAACTATCAAGAGATTTCAACTGCTACGTTGCAATGATAACTGAAGATTACCTAAGACCTAAGGCCTCCCTATGCTTTCATTTATGAAGAAAATGAAATGTAACAGCAAGTGGTATGTTGAATATGCCCATGAACAGCTCATAGGTCCTTAGGGCCTCAGAACAGTAAATACATTACTTCCATGGAAAACAAAATTATTTTTCTTTCTCAATAGCATGGTAGCTATTTGATTTATGAGTACACGTGCATATGGGTTTATGTGTTTTCAGTCAGGTTTTGTATAAGACATTCAGTCTTGCTGTTGTTCTTCATGGTGTTTACTGTGGCTACTACAGAACATGGAATGGGCATGTGAAAGAAAGGACTTTGCTGAAAAGTTAATTCACATTAAACTTTGTTGTTGTTGTTAGGTGCCATCGAGTCGGTATCCAACTCATAGCCACCCTCAGGGTTTTCAATGGCTGACTTTTCTGGGATTACCTTGGGAGTGGATTGCCAGGTCCTTCTCCCATTTTTGCGGTGCTGGGAATTGAACTCGGGACCTCAGAGACTGCAGCACAGTGCTCTACCAATTTATTATTATATATAGAGAGAGACAGGATGGGGGTTTAGTTCAGTTGGTAGAGTGCTACTCTGCATTCTGAAGCCCTGGGTTTGATCCCCAGCACTGTATAAAATGTGATAATCATTCCCTAAACAATCCTGAAACAATCAGCCATTGCAAACTCTAATAGTAGACAAGCACTGACATAGTAGTGGGCATGGTACAGTGTTGGGGAGTGTTTCATTCTGTTTTATACCAAGTTGCTATGAGTCAGACCTGACTCGTTGGCACCTAACATCATTTTTTTAAGGGCCACAAAACTATTTGAGATTTAGGCCCATCAAAACGTGGATCACCTTCTAGAGTCAATATCTGTTTGGTTTTTAAATTAAATCAAATGAATAGATAAACGGATAAATGAAGAAGCCATTGCCTGAAAATTATATTTCATCTCTTACTCTACCTCACTTATTGATTTATCAAAGTGTATTTTGAATTCATTCTTACTCAGAAACATCTTGAATACCTAAAATTCTCTAGCTCTAAGCTTGTATGTATTAATAATCTTCTGAACACCACTTGCCCCATTTCTCACTCAGTTGGATGAATCTGATTTCTCTTTACATCCTGCTAAGCTATGATCTGAAACCTTTCATCTATTCCTATTTGTTCTTTTAATTGATTTCCTACTTGCTTGAAAACATTATCAAGATACCCTTAACCCTTTTGCTTGGTTAACTTTAAGTGATTGTGTCCTGATGAAAAAAAACTATTAAATTATATTAAGTCTGTCTTAATGTATCTTTTTATTTATATCTTTCTGACCCTCTAGTTAATCTCCCACAATACAATTCTAAATCTTTTTTCAAGTATTTGATATCTCAGCATCATCTATTGGCCTGTCTCTCAGCCATTGAGCCTAGCTCTCATTTTACAATGGCTACCATAGCACTTTGAATATACAAGAATCCAGTACCTGTAGGTGAGTTTGAAATTACTGAGTCTGGGAAATCCTTCAACATGAATCTCTTCAAATGGCATTAACTGTGTGAAAAAAAAAATAGCTCATCACACTGGGACCAGTAAATACCATCCTTTTGAAGAGGCATCTTTAGTTAAATTAAAAGGAAATGTTAAGGACACAGGTCACTGAAATGTTATCTGAGATTGCTTACTGAGAACTTAATCATAAGTGAAAGTTTAAGTGTTCTTCATAGAAAGGCATAAAATTATTAATAACTTGTACAATATTGCGTTTCAAAGTGCATTGCCTATAACTTATTGTTATTAGGTACATTTATGTGTTCATAGTATTCCAACCTATAAATTAAACTTCACAGTAAAAGATTAGTGCTATGTCAGTAATGTGTTAGAAAAGTATGTAAAACCCAGACACTACAATTCTAATGGCAATTTTAATTTTAGAAAAAATAATGGAAGTATTTTTATTTCATTTCAGGAGACAGGAACCTCATTAAAATTGTCATATGCTTCTGAGCCTTTCACAAATTGAAGGTATGAAAAACTGGTTTTTCTATTAAAAAAGAGCACAGCTGCTAATGAGAAAGGACTTTAATTAACAGATCCACTTAGAAAAGGGCTGAGATTTAGCTCAGTGGGTAGCGCGCTGCGCTGCAGTCTCTGAGGCCCTGAGTTCAATTCCCAGCACCCCAAAAATGGGAGAAGGGCCTGACAATCCACTCCCAAGGCAATCCCGAAGCACTCAGCCATGGAAAACCCTATGAGGGTCACTATGAGTCGGATACCAACTTGATGGCACCTAACAACAACAACTTAGAAAAAGCAAACATTACATTTCACAACTTTGAGAATTTTGTGGCCATATTTGATGTATACTAAATATTTCTTAAATCATAGACCAACTGATGCAAGATATTTACATATGGATCAGTGGAATAATAAGAGCTAAGTTGCATTAAGCTCTTTACTAAATGTAAGGTACTATTCTAAGTGCCTTACATATATTTGCTAATTTATGTCATCAAAACTATTCAAGGAAATACTACTAAATCTTCATATTGAAAATGAGAAAACAGAGGTGAGAGAGGTTAAATAGCATAATCATGGTCACACAGAGCTAGATTTTAAACCCCAGAGGTTTATCTTACCCACCTCTCTAAAGCAAAATTGTTGTTATTTTTAGGTGATGTCGGGTCAGGTCCGACTCATAGGGACCTTCTTAGGATTTTCAATGGCTGATTGTTTTGGGATTGTTTTGGGAGTAGATTGCCACATGCATCTCCTGTTATAGCAAAATAAGGAGAATTTATTCTGGGATTCTAATTGTCCTAAGTGGATGATAGTGGAGTCTTTTACCTTGTATTGGATATAGAAATGACTCATTATATGTAGTAACCTTATTATAGAGAGCTCAGAGATTGGATTTTTTTTTTTTTTTTGGTACTGGGGGTTGAACCCAGGGCCTCGCGCTTGCATGCTCTGCAAGTCCTGGACCACTAAGCTGCACCCTCAGCCCATTTTTCTTTTTTTTTTTTACTTTTTGAGACAGGGTCTCGTTAAGTTACACAGACTCTGGTCTCAAACTTGTGATCCTCCTGCCTCCGTCTCCCAAGCCACTGGGATTACAGACATGTGCCTCTGGTCTCAAACTTGTGATCCTCCTGCCTCCGCCTCCCAAGCCACTGGGATTACAGACATGTGCCACTGCGCCCGGCTGAGATTGGATGGTTTTTATCCAACATGCTCAGGCTTAAGAGAAAGCTCAATGTTTGAACTCAAACACTCTGATTCTAAAGTTCAGTTTAAGTTACTAGCTGAGTGACTGTAACCAAGATATATAGCCTTTTGGAACTTAAGTTTTCTCTTTTGTGAAATTGTATTATAATGCTGGCTTTTCAATTTTTGCATAAGGTAAGCTATATGAATAAAATGAGATCTCTATATTTATTTATTCTTTGTAACCTTAAAACATTATGGAATCATTGAACATTACTGTAGTAAATATTTAGAATGTTCTGATTTAAAGTATAGTGTACTTTGTATACTTGAACTTCACTTTTTAATTTTTACTTTTGAAATGATTTTAGTCAGTGTACAACTGAATGAGTTTCATGCTGACATCTCCATATATGCATGTTCTTGTACATTCTCAAATTCACCTCCCATTACCCTCTTATTTTCACACTCCCTCTGCTAATCTTCCTCCTCCTCACCAATGGTCCCCCTTCTACTTGCATGTCTTGTGTGTCTGCATGTGTGTATACATAAATGAATATAAATACATATATATGTATATTTAAATCCACAGCCTGCCTTTGAGAGCAAAATATATAGCTGTCTTCCTTTCCCCCATTACTCTTTCTTATTGCCCCCTCCATCCTTTTTGTTCTCTTTTCTCC
Organism: Pedetes capensis; assembly: GCA_007922755.1. Classification (NCBI taxonomy): domain Eukaryota; kingdom Metazoa; phylum Chordata; class Mammalia; order Rodentia; family Pedetidae; genus Pedetes; species Pedetes capensis. The sequence goes on from VMDO01012733.1 coordinate 54,333, forward strand.
TCCTACATAGGCCCTTTTCTACTGTCAAGATCTATATATTTTAATGTTGCATACACATTGAAATCTACCATCCATATGTGAGAGAAAATATGTGATGTTTTTCCTTCTGGGTCTGTCTTTTTTGCTTAAAATAATGATCTTTAGTTCCATCCATTTTCCTGCAGATGACATAATTTCATCCTTCTTTATGGGTGAATAAAACTCCATGATGTATGTATATACATTTTCTGTATCTATTCATCTGTTAATGGACACAGAGGTTGGTTCCATATCTTGGCTATTGTGAATAGTGTCACAATAAACATGAATGGACAGATATGTCTATGGTATGCTGAGTTATATTCCGTTGGGTATATACCTAGGAGTAGTATAGGTGGGTCATATTATAGTTCTATTTTTAGTTTTTTGAGGAACTTCTATACTGACTTCCCTAGTTGCTGAACTAGCTTACATTCCTACCAGCAGCATACAAGGGTTCCTTCCTCCTTGTCTCTTCATCATATTTATTTTAGTTTTATTGATGGTAGCCATTCTGACTGTGTCACAATTTCTCACTGAAGATGATTCAGCTAGGATGCAGAAAAGTGGTGGCTCAAACTTTGACAGTTCCTGTACAGCTATATTCCTTTAGTAGAGCTTGAAGAGGTATCAGGCACACACAAAGCATGTGATGTATGATTGACAAAAAGTGTAGGTTTGCTTACTCTTATGCTTGACCATGAGGAGCTATGGTGACTCTCTTGTCACCAATTAGCACACTGACAGCTAAGGCAAGTATCATACACCTACAGACCTGCAAGATCAGCACTGATTTAATTCTTACACCTCAACAAAAATACATTTCATAGAAAGGTCATATCTCACTTTATAAGAAAAAGAGTTTGTCAGGATCTGTTTTTTTTTTTCTTTTCTTGAATATGAAGTCAGTTATCAATTTATTCAACAAATATTTGTGAGTGCATCTGACTTACTAGAATTGTAGAATTGCTTGAAGAACTAAAGGGATGGATTAGTGAACCCTTGACTATAACTTATAGTTGGGGTGAGAATAAAACAAGTATAAAATTATTAAAATATAGCACAAAATAAAATCAAATTCCAAAAGAAGTATAAGTAAGTATTCATCTCTCATTGAGTTCACTAAGGAAATTTTCATGGAGACTATCTGCATGTTATAGAGAGCTGGGATTTAGCTCAGTTGGTAGAGCACTGCTCTGCAGGCTCTGAGGTCCCAAGTTTGATTCCCAGCACCACAAAATGGGAGAAGGACGTGGCAACCCACTCCCAAAGCAATCCCAAAACAGTCAGCTATTGAAAACCCTGTGAGGGTCACTATGATTTGGACTTGACTCGATGGCACCTAACAACAATAACAACAATCTGCATGTTATACAGAGTAATACCATTATACTTACAAGGCAGTAAGTATATTTATGTGTTTCTTATAAAAATTGAATTAAACAAGATAACTGATGCCATTTCACAAATGGAAATTTGCATGAAATAAAGGAAAAGATACTACTACAAAGATGTACAACCTGGATAAAAGGTTGTGACTCCAAATTCTGTATTGACTGAAAAATATCACTGTGTGATCTAGAATGGATTTGAAGACCATAATCTGGATGTGAATTTGAGGTTAATGTGGACTCATTATTAAAATACAAGAGAAAGTATGATAAATGTGAATGGAGAAAACATAAAAAGAAAAAAAACATTGACACTGAGAAAAAAAGCTTTGGGGAAAAGGCTTAAAGAAAATAGAATGAAGGGGGCAGGGGAATTCCAAAAGAAAAGTGAGAAATTGAGGTGATAGTGAAGTCTTGATTACTGATAGAGTCTCTCACAAGTAAAACTAGTCAGCCAGAAGTAAAAACTACTGTATCCACAAAGCCACCACAGTCCCTAACACAGAGCATATTCTCAAAGCTATTACCTCAAGGAAACAATAATTCTGCTAATTCTGCTCTACATAAATTGGACCCATTTATACTTAATAGGGCTTAAACCTTGAATACATCCACCATTTTGGTTTTAAACAACCAGTTGGCTTTTAATTTCACACTCTTAACTCAAACTGTATTTTCTTTATTCACAAAGCACCACTCATTCCAAGTCAGGATCTCATGAGCATTTCAATAGCATTGCTATTACCATAGCCCTGACTCCCTCCTGTTCTTGGCATTCTTTGGCCTTACTTGCCCAGGGCTCACCTTACCCCAACTAATCACTATTATTTTCAAGAAAATACTTTACATTAATTACCTTTTTAAAATTGGACAAGAAGACTGACAGAGAATGCTTGGCAGGAAGAAAGGAAATAAAAAGGCTTACGCATCCATGCAATTCCCAGCCACCTTTTGAGACATGAATATCAGTATGAGCTCCCTCTGAGACAAAATAGTCAGTATTTCATTGATTAATCATATCCTTTGCAAATAGCATGGTTGCTAAGAGATATTACCTATTTACAAATGACTTGGTCTTGTCTGGGCTAAGAAAGGGGTTCTCACTTGAGACAGGGCCCCTGTTTTATAGCTGAGGAAGGCTACAAAAGCCTAGGGGTGAGAGAAATCTGATACACCTGAAGACAAGACTTTAAAGGGGGTGAAGGGTATCATTTCCCTTAATGAAATAGGGACTTAAAAATCCCAGAAGTCCCAGTTCTCAATGCAGATTTCAGACATCCACAGAAATCCATGATATCCACAGTTTGCAGTGACCAATCCGCAGCATTCGGAGATGTTCACAGTGTCTAGTCCCCTGAAATTTTGAGTAATGGCTACAATTCTTAGCAATGTTCAGAGCAACCCACACAAGTCAGCAGTTGCCAAAGGATGCCCACAGTTCCATGCAGCTATTCAGAGACATCTGCAGCCTCACTGCCCAACCCACACACTTCCTGATCTCCAGCTCAGAAGCATAAATCCTGTTGTTCATGTATCTCTACTACTGGACTGCTTACTTTCTGATTTCTGTCTCAGAAAATGTAACTCTGTCTCTGTCTTCATCCATCCACCTCTCCCTTCTCCTCCTACAGGCCTAAGTCCCCAGCCTGCTTGCCCAAGTCTGTCAGTCCTGGCTTTCATGCTCTACATGACCCATCTTACATGTTCCCTTAAATTCTTTTATAAATATGACCAAGAACCAAGGCTGCTGCCTACTTCCCAGATACCCTCAACCATGGTAATGATGGACAATGGGCCAGCACTAATATCTGTTGCAATGATTTGGATAAAAAGACACTTGGATTCAGGTATGTTTTTGCCTCACTCACCATAGGGTTTTACACCCTTCTCCCTCTCTACTCTCTGCCTAGGTTTCCCCTCTGCTGGTCTGGGGTGTGTTCTCCCATCCCTGGAGTTCTCTTGGAGTGTGTCCCCTCACTCAACTTTATCTCTTCTCCTTCTCCCTCCTTGTGTCCATCTAAGTGGACCAAGGTTTAGACTCTCTTAGGGTCACTACAGGAAGAAAGCAGGTAGCTGGAAATTTCAAAGCAGGCATTGGGTAGTTCTCCCATGCACCTGGGCACCCACCTCCATGCAGTACATGATGGGAAATCTGTGCAGGAAGGAAATCCAAATACAAGGCCTGCCTGAGATTAAGTTCAACTGGGGGTTGGGCACACACAGGCTAGGTTCCCAGGACTGTTACCAAGAGGCCATTATCCCAGAATCCCAGGAATGCACACCCTGCCAGCAGCTTGGGGGGCACCATAATGTTAACACTGCAACCATATAATGCAAACCCAGTCATGCCTGCATGAAACAACCCTGGTCAGCATCATGCCTTCTTCTTCCCACTCTACATTTGAAAGCCTTCCTGGTCCATACACAGTGGGGACTGGAGGTTATCCAAGTTTTGGATACCAGCACCAAGTATATATATGCACCCATGTACAGGTACTCAGTGGAGGTCAGGCACAATCTGGAGTTTCAATGCTGTCACTGGCATGCAGAGAGGAAAAGGCAACAAGTGATAGGTTTGGGAAGACTGGCCACTATGTCAAGAGCATATAATCCCACCTTCTTGGTTGAAGGTGCTCAGAGGTTTAATGAAATTGTTTAGGTGATGTTGAGTTGGCGCTGACCCATTGTGACCCTCATAGGATTTTCGGGGATTTTTTTGGGAGTGGGCTTCCATACCCTTCCCTCATTTCTATGGTGCTGGCACTGGAACCCAGGGCCTCCAAGAGTGCAGAGGAGCATTCTACAAACTGAGCTAAACAATGTCCGTCAGTTTGCCATATCATAGGGGCTTGTGTGTTGTAACGCTAAAAGCTGTAATATTAGTATTACAAATACCAACAGGGGAACCCATGGTGAACAGATTTCACCAGATCTTCTAGATTAAGATAGACTAGGGAGCTGGACCTGGCAGCCCAATCTTGAAACAAATAGCCATTGAAAACCCTATGAATAGCAGAGAAGCACTCTCAAATATAGTGCTAGGGAAATGAGTCCCCCATTTTGGAAGGAACTCAAAGATGACTGGGGAAGAGTTGACTTTTCAAAGTACAGTCTGCCTTAATGTGCTAATGTGACATGACTCAAAATGAGGAGGAAAAACTGTAAACATCCATTAAAAATTAGAACATGGAATGTGTGTAGTGTGAGTCTCGGAAAATTAAAAGTCATCCAAAGGGAAATGGAGTGCATAACCATCCGCATTCTAGGCATCAGTAATCTAAAATGGAATGGCATGGATCATTTTGAAACAAATAATCATATGATCTACTATGCAAGGAATGACAAGGAGAAATGGAGTTGTATTCTTCACCAAAAAAGACATCTCATGATCTATCCCAAAGTACAATTGTTGTTGTTAGGTGCCGTCGAGTCGGTATCCGACTCATAGCGACCCTCTTTACAACAGGGGAAGCACTACTGTTAGTGCTTCTCTGCTGTTCATAGGGTTTTCAATGGCAGATTGATTTTTGGGAGGGGGTTGCCAGGTCCTTCTCCCAAGCCTACAACTTCTGGTGTTCCCAGGCGGTCTCCCATCCAGGTACTAACCAGGCCCGACCCTGCTTAGCTTCTGAGATCTGACGGGATCGGATGCCACAGGGCTATGGCTGCAGGCTAACCAAAGTACAATACTGTCAGTAATAGAATACCCATAACCCTAAAAGGAGGCCAGTGAATATGACTATTATTCAAATTTACACACCCAACACTAAGGTTACAAATGAAGACAGGGTAGGATTTTCCCAGCTTCTGAAATCTGAAATAAATTGCACACAAAATCAAGATGTACTGATAATTACTGATGACTGGAACCCAAAAGTTGGAAATACAGAGGAAGGCTCAGTAGTTGGAAAATATGGCCTTGATTACAGAAATTAGCTGGAGATTGGATGAAAGAATTTTGTCAGACCAATGACCTTTACATTGCAAATACATTTTTTGTCAACATACACAGTGACTATACATTTGGAATTCACCAGTTGGAACATATAGGAACCAAATTGTCTACATTTGTGGAAAGAGATGATGGAATACCTCAATATCACATGTCAGAACAACACCAGGTGCTGATTATGGGTCAGTGAATCAATTACTCAAATGTAGGTTCAAACTGAAACTGAAAAAATTAGAAGTGTATGAGAGCCAATGTAAGACCTTGAGTATATCCCACTTGAGTTTAGAGACCACCTTAAGAATAATGTTTGATGTATTAGAAACTAATGACCTAAGACTAGACGAATTGTGGCATGACATCAAAGACACTATTCATGAGGAAATCAAAAAGTTATTAAAAAGATAAGGAAAAAGAAAAAATACCAAATTATATGTCAAAAGAGACTCTGAACGTTGCCCTTCAAGGTCAAGCAGATAAAGCAAAAGGAAAACATGATGAAGTTTAGGAACTAAACAGATGATTTCAAAGAACAGCTCAAGAAGACAAAATCAAATATTATAATGACATGGGCAAAGAGCTGGATATAGAAAATCAAAAGGGAAAATCATGTTCTGCTTTTCTCAAGCTTAATGAATTGAGGAAAAAATCCAAACCCAAGTGGCAGTAGTGAAGGATTATACAGGGAAAATATAAATGATGTAGGAAATATCAAACAGATGGAAGGAATACACATAGTCATTATACCAAAAAGAATTCGTGGATGAGCAACCATTTCAAGAGGCTGCATATGATCATGAATCAATGGTACTCAAGGATGAGTTGGGAGCTGCTTTGAAGGAACTGGTGAAACATAGTTCTCCAGGAATTGATGAAATACCAATGGATGTGTTTAAGCAAACAGATACAGTACTGGAAGTGCTAACTTGTTTATTTCAAGAGATTTGGAAACAGCTACCTGGCAAAATGACTGGAAGAGACCCATATTTATGCCTGTCTCCAAGAAAGGGATCCAACTAAATGTGGAAATCATCAAATAAGCTGGGTGCGGTGGCATACGCCTGTAATCCCAGCGGCTCAGGAGGCGGAGGCAGGAGGATTGCAAATTCGAGACCAGAGGCAGTCTGTGTAACTTAGTGAGACCCTGTCTCAAAAAGTAAAAAATAAAAAATGGGGTAGGGGCGCAGCTCAGTGGTCCAGCACTTGCAGAGCATGCAGGCGTGAGGCCCTGGGTTCAAGCCCCAGTACCACAAAAAAAAAAAAAAAAAAAAAA
>VMDO01012734.1:0-61002 GCA_007922755.1 Pedetes capensis
GTCAGGAGAGAACAATCCCTGGAGAAGGACATCATGTTTGGAAGAGTGGCAGGTCAACGGAAAAGAGGAAAACCCTCCACCAGATGGATTAACACAGTGTCTGCAACAATGGGCTTAAACATAAATAAGATTGTTTGCCTGGCACAGAATCGGCAAGTGTTTCGATCTGCTGTACATAGGGTCGCTATGAGTCGGACTCCACTCGACAGCACCTAACAACAACAACAACAAACAAAATTTACAGAAATTGTCTTTACTTGTAAAGAATGCATATAAAATTGTTAGCACAATGTGTAGCACATAATAAATGCTTATTTAATGGAGGGAAAATAAACTTAAGAGCTTGCAGGTCTTCATTCTATGCTTTTGTTGTTGTTAGGTGCTGTCAAGTCAGTGTCGGACTCATAGCAACCCTACATACACTAGGAGAAACTCTCTTGTCAATGCTTCTCTGCCATTCATGGGTTTTTCAATGGTGGATTGATTTTTGGGAGTGGGTTGCTGGGTCCTTCTCCCAAGCCTACAGTACCTGGTGTTCCCAGGCAGTCTCCCATCCAAGTACTATCCAGTCCAGACTCTGCTTAGCTTCAGAGATATGATAGGATCAGACGCCACAGTGCTATGGCTGCAGGCAGTTTATTCCATACTAGTGACTTAAAATGCATTGGTACTGTTTAGAATTCTTAGAAATACTTCCTTGAGATAGTGAAGATAATATCCTTTGGGTTCTGCAAAGACTAATAGAATAGAGCCTCCAGCCAATCTAATATGCTTACCTAGGATTATTTCTTAAGATATAAAAGCAAATTCCTTTCTGTTTTTCGTAACATCTCTAATCTTTTTTTCTTCTTAAAGTACTAGAGAGTTGAATCATTGGCCTGGCACATGCTAGGTAACTACTTTACCTCTAAGCCACACTCCCAGCCTCTTTTTCACATTTTTAAAATTTTATTAGTATTTGTTTGTTTGTTTGTTTGTTTGTTTTAGTGCAGTGTTAGGGATTGAACCCAGAGCCTCAAACATGCTGGGCAAGTGCTTTATTATGCCATATCTCTAACCCCTTCTTTTTTGATTTTTCATTTTGAAACAGGGTCTTGCTAAGTTGCACAGGCTTCCTCTGGCCTCGAAGTCCTTTTCCTCCTGCTTCAGCCTCCAGAATCACTAGGATTAGAGGTGTGTGCCATGGTGCCTGACTTCTACTTATCTTTATGAAGATTTTAATTAATATTTGTAAGATTTTTCCTCTCCCAGGATTGTCTGGGAATTTCTCAAGTCCTATTACTTTGGACAACATTCAGCTTCAGTAGTAAACCACAATAAGTCTACTTTACCAGAAAATCACAGATGTTTATTTTAATCACCTAAAAAACTGTTCAGAGCAAGTGGTACTGCTCAAAGGTACTATAAATGACCCAGATTTCTTACTGTCCTGTTTCAAATCCTTAGTCTATTTGTCTCTGGAGTTATCAGGATGGGTCTAGTACCTCTAAGGTATTAGGTCTGTATTACAGGTAAGAAGAATAAGTAGGAAACAGGTTAAGCAGCTAAAGATAGCATTAGTTAAATCAATTTATTAAAAAAAAAAAAAACAATTCCCTAGAAACCTTACCTAGAAACATCTTTTCAAAACTCATTGTCCAGAATCAAGGCCCCTGGCCTCAGCAGCAAGAAACTTGGAGACCATCAGCATCTTTTCCTTCTTTCCTTTCTTCCCTCCTACTTCCCTCCCTCCTTCTTTCCTTCCTTCTTTCCTGCCTTCTTTCCTTCCTTCCATATGGGGTTTATAATAATCATTTTTTACAGTTAATCCATGATGCTTATCTCAAACACCTACAGAGTACTGTGTAACCATTCATGTTGAAGAACAAAATCCCTAAAAGTAATTTATTACCTTAGCCTGAGGGTGAGACATTGCTCACTTGTAGGCCTCACTAGAAGATGGTTAGGTGGGAATATGGCCACTTTGTTGGAGAGCCCCAATATCAGTATTAGTAAACCTCTAGACTTACTTTGTTTCCCAGGAAAAAATAATCTAACCTCTCAAATGGAAAACATAAATTTAGCTGCCAAAATCTAGAACCCAACTAAAGAAAAGCTGTGGAAGTTTTATTTTCCAGGACATTGGCTGCAACATAATACTCCTTTTTACAGTATGGTTTTTCAACAGCAATCTTGGCTCTTATTGGTGGTACTGATTCCAGGATGTCTTCTGAAAGTAAGCTCCTTCCAAGTTTTATTAGAATAGAAAGGACAGCCACCTGGCTACAGAGTGTAGAGATTTCAAAGTCGCCTAGTGCTTCTAATTCCTGAGCTATTGTTGTTTTTGCTGTTGTTGTTGCTGTTTTTCCTGTTTGGTCTTACTTTAAGTATTTAGATTTTAGGTCTTTCTTGTCTGGGAAGACTGCTACTATAGCTCTATTTTATTTCCATCTTTCTTCTCCTTTACTATTCTTTCCATTCCTGTTCTTTATTTCACTGTGGTTTTAAACATTTTTATAGCTTTAACTTAATTTTAATACTTTGTGAAATTTAGATATTAAGCCACATTTTCTAACTAAGTGGCTCCCCCATGTAACCTTTTACCAATATATTAACCTTCTTATGTTGCTTCTCCTAAACCTGAGAGACATTTTAGAATGGAATGATTTATTATATAAACAGAGATAAATTAAACAATGAGACTACCAGCATCTCACCTTAAAAATAATTACCTGTCAAAATTAATTAAATTCATTTTAAAATGCTTTCCACCAAATAAAGACTAAAAAGGAAAAGAGGGTGTGCTAAAATACAAAGTTTGTTTTATTACTCTGTGAAGCTATTTTTTTTTTAGTTGCCCTCTATATCATAACAACTCAATTTAATTAAACTGCAGAAATATTTATCCATAGTCATTAATATGTCATTGACTATGATGCCTCAGAAAATTTGCTAGGCTCTGAGCATAAACTCTGAATAGCTCATTGTCTTCACAGAATCTATAGTTAATCTGAAGGTCCTGTCTTTTTCTCCCACTCTCTCATGCTCTCTCTCTCTCTCTCTCTCTCTCTCACACACACACACACACACAGAGAGAGAGAGAGAGAGAGAGAGAGAGAGAGGCAATTCCACACAGGATGATGTAGCTATCACAGAAAAGTGCTCCCTTTTATGAAAGCTTTAAGGTGTAATCACCAAGACTGTCGGTACAACAGGGACATAAGTGAAAACTCATCTTCTAAATTTAGAACCAAATACCTGCTAAGTAGGTTGTTATTGTTGTTGTTGTTGTTGTTGTTGTTGTTTTTCTCTACTCTTTCTGCCATGTTTGCTTTTTTTATTTATACTGATTTCAGGTAAGCTAATATTCCAAGTTTTAAATATGTGACTCTAAGACTTATTTTCACCAGAAATAGTCTTATCATTTGGTAGAATTTATTTTCTTTGCACCCAGAGTTATCCAATTCTATGTCATATGGGATTCTCTATAATTTTGCAAAATTGTACCCTGTTTTTAGCACCAGACACACATTATGCACAACTCTATGGAAATTCTGATAAGCAGTACTCCTTTAAGCAATGGGATCTGGGAGGATCTTCTGAATTCTTTAGACACTGTCTTGTTGTTGTTTTGTTTTGTTTCTTTTGCAAACTAGTGTATTCATATTATAGACTACAATCAAGTGAAATGTCTTTGACATACACCATATTTGACATACTGAGTTCTTTATGACATATACTGTTGGGATTGTCAGTATTATCAATTATATTACAACACAATCATCTCAGGTTTATGTCATTGTGCTATTTGAATTACAAATAATCTCATGGTAATTGGCACATATATGTGGACACAACCCATTTGAGTGGAGCAATGAATGGAGGATGTACAATTCATCAGATAAACACACAAATATATGAACAATCCAAGATTATTAACCCTGCTTACATATTGTAGTTTCTCCTATTCAGTTATACTGGAAAAATAGTATTGTATAATGACTTTAAGTCCTTACTTTGATTTGAAGCATGTATTCTTTACTATTATCTAATCAGACCTCTTGTAATGATTAATCTTGCTATCTTGATTGGATTGAGACATACCTAAGAGATTAGGAGACTGGGTATTTCTGTGAGGGTACTTCCAGAGACAATTAGATCATGGGAGCTCTGACCTAATCAATGATTTAATCTATTGATCTATTCAGAATTTGAGTAGACTACTGGGCAGTGGTGAAACTGTGGAAGGTGGGGTCCAGTTATAGGAAGTGGATCAGTGGGGGCATGTCTTTGAAGGCATATTTTGGCCCTGACCCCTCACTGTGATTCTTTCTCTGCTTCCTGGCTACCATGAGGTGAGCCCCTCTGCTGCACTATGCTCCCTCCACCATGATGTTCTGCCTCACCACAGACCCACAGCAATGAGGCCAAGAGACATTGGACTAAAATCTGTGAAACTGAGTCAATGTAAATCCTTCCTCCTTTAAGTTGATTTTCTCAAGTATTTGTCATGGAAATAAAAGTCTTACTCAAATATCTCCAACAACTACACATATGTGTGTTGTTGCTTTTTTTACCCCTTATTTAGTAACTGGCCTTTGAAATGTAATGAATTATATCACTTGCTTTCCTATTTACTTGTTTTATTCCTCCATAACAATTATTTTGTCATTTTTGGCCCATATGTGGAGATATAATTTTCTTTCTTAGACAAAGAGAGTGCTTTATCTTACTTCCCTCTCCAAATTGATGAAACATGAAAAGACACTAAAGTAAAGTATATGAATATTTGCATTAACATAAGGGAGCATAATTCTCATTAACATTCCTCTACTTACCACATCACCTTATTTTATCAAAACTAAATAAGTAAAACATTTAATTGTACAGAAAAGAAGTGTGTATCTGTGTGTGTGCACATTTGTGTGTATGTGTGCCCATGTGTGGCATTTACTTCCTCAGAAGAGGATATATAAGGAAAACAAAGCATGTGTTGTTAGAAATGTAAAAACTAAGTGAACAATGCATTTAATATTCTCTCTCTCCAGAAAGACAATTTAGGCTTAGAAAATGAATGCAATTACTCTGAAATGAATTAAAATGAAGATACAGTGAAGATTTTATAATATTCCATTTTCCCCAGGGAAAAATGAATATATTGAAGTTCATGAGAGCCAGTTGTTTTTCTAATATAACTTTGTGCGTTCTCAATTCAAAAATGATACCACAGGTAAAAAACATATAGTTTATATAGGACATGATGTACCTATATTTTTGAATCAGACAAATGTAAAAAAAATAGTGTGAAAAATACACAAATTGTGGTGGCTAATTTTGTGTGTCAATTTAGCTAATGATGAAGTGTTTAAACATGATTTCTGGATGTGGCTCTGCAGGTGAGATTAACATTTGAATCAATGGACACTTAGTAGGTTGCCCTTTACTGTGTGAATGAGCATCATCTGATCTTGGAGGGCATGGTTAGAACATAAGGCTAACGAAGGAAAAATTCACTCTTTTTTTCCTGCTTCATTGTTTGAGCTGGGACATTTCATCTTCTCTGGTTCTTCCCCTAGTCTAGAGTTTATACCCCTCACTGCCCTGATTCTCAGCCCTTTGATATCAGACTGAATTATATCACTGGCTTTCCTGGGCCCCTTGTTGTTGTTAGGTGCCCTCGTGTCGGTATCCAACTCATAGCAACCCTCATAGGATTTTCAATGGCTGAGTGCTTCGGGATTGCCTTGGGAGTGGATTGCCAGGCCCTTCTCCCATTTTTGCAGTGCTGGGAATTGAGCTCAGGGCCTCAGAGACTGCAGCACAGCACTCTACCCACTGAGCTAAATCCCAGCCCTCCTGGGCCCCTAGCTTGCAGAAAACAGACTGTGGAACTTGCATTCCTCCATTATTACATAAAGTACTTCCTCATAAGAAATCAATCTCTTCTCTTCTCTTCTCCTCTCCTCACCTCTCCTCTCCTCTCCTCTCCTTTCCTCTTCTTTCCCCTTCCCTCCCTTCCCTTCCCCTCCCCTCCCCTCCTCTTCTCTCTCTCTCTCTGTCTCTGTCTCTATCTCTATCTCTATCTATCTCATATGGCTGTAGCAGAGAAACATATATACATAGACTCAATGGCACCTAACAACAACATGTTTCTCTGGAGACCCTAATAGAGAAATATTCTATCGATGTCATATCTAGACACCCATAGAATATTTTTCTATTTATCAAAATCAGTTTAGAGACTAAGAATAAAAATTTATTTTTAAATTTTAACTTTAGGAGTTCACAGGTGTAATGACTCATATATTTTATGCATTGCTCACCAAAAATATTGGGATAGAACTCAGTAAAAAGACAATGCAATTTATTTGTATTTATAAGTATAAAAGCTTACACATTAATGAATATATACTTATAAATATATAACTACAAAATAAAGTTGAATACAACATTAAAAACATGTGGCAAGGGATAGCTCAGTGCTTACAATGATAGAAGCAAACTGATTAGATTAGAAAAGTGCTACACAGATTTATGGGGATTAAAAAACTAGTAAAAATAAGTTATAAATTAGAAGCCAAAAGTTGAGGTGGCAAGATCAAAGAGAAAATCAAATTGGTACTATAATTTTTACTGTGCATGATTTATCCATGTTATTTTTACATATGATTACATTCTAGCTCTAAATCTGACTTAGATGTATGTTCTCAGTGGATAGGAATCCAAATAAGGAATATAGTGAGCTGAGAAAGATTAAAGGGAAGTCAAAAGGAAAAGGACAAACAACTTTTTAATTTGAACAGCAAAGAAGGTACCTACCCATTTCTGGCCCATGTAAAATTTGTTTTTAAGAAACAGAAGGGGCAATGTTTCTAACACCACCCTTGATCTTGTCAGAGCCTTTTGCATTTAAATATGGCATTCTTTTGATGAAAAACCTTGTTAGAGAATTAAGACTTCATTAACAATGAAGATATGCGTACTTAGTTCTGGTCATATGATATTGGATAATCCACTTCACCTTCTTTACCTGCACAAGCTAACTTTCTTCCAGTATAAACTTCGAGAAAGAAGCTCAATGACCTTTCAAAGTACTTTAGGTTCTAACAACTTACAATTCTATTATTCTTTATTTTTTTCTCATTCTGATAGTTAGCTAAAAAGTTTGCCCACTGGCAAAGTAGTCTCAGATTTATTAGTGTCTTTAATTTTCACCTTCTTGCAAAAGCATTTTTACTCTTTGTACTTAGTAGAAATTGTTCCCATTAAATCATTGCAAAACCTGGGTAATAAACCAATTCTTGGTACTTCAATTAATACCATAATCATCAGTCATCTTTAAAAACTAACATCCTCAGCACAAAAAAAAAACACCATAAATTACCCAGGTATGCTGGAGAGTTTCTAAGTAAATGGAGATATTTTCAAAAATATAAACACTAGTTGCAGTATATCATTGTGCTACCTCTGAAAGTTGTTCTTCATTTAGCAAGAGACATATTATTTTATTTCCTTTCTCAAATAATAGGCAAAGACAAAAAGAATTAGCTTATTAAGTTCTAATTTTGCCTTAAATATTTTTTTCTCCTGAAGCTCTCCTGCTGTATCAATCATATTCCAATAATTACATTGACATATCACAAATTTAAAGAAATCTGTTTTTAAGGAGACATTTTTGTTAGTATCCTCCCACACAGGGAGAAGTTGGCAATACCTACAACCCTTATGAAGAGGAATACTGTCCAGGGGAAAGAAAGATATGACTGCTTGGGACATTTCCTAATCACTTATGGCTGAGCATCCCCTGAAATACTTGAAATACTTCACCTTTATCTTCTTTAAGAAAAAATACAGCAGATTCTTTCAAACTTACTTTGTGTGTGTGTGTGTGTGTGTGTGTGTGTGTGTGTGTGTGTGTGTGTTACAGGAAATTGAACCCAGGGCCTTGTGCTTGCATGCTTTGCAAGTGCTTTACCACTGAGCTGCACCCCTAGCCCATTTACTTTTTGAGACAGGGTTTCACTAAATTACACAGACTGCCTCTGGTCTCAAACTCACTATCCTCCTGTCTCTGCCTCCTGAATCCTTGGGATTACATGAGTGCGCCACCACACCCAGCTCTAAAATTACTTTCTATAGGTAAGTTATTACCCCAGCCCCCTGAAGTGTTAACACATATTTATAAGAAATGAAATGGAAGTTACTCACTTAAAGACATCACTCATGGTCTCTAGATTTCCAGTGTTGACTTTTTAACAAAATTTTCATGAATAAGTTAATTGACAAATTTCAGTTCTGAAATGGGAATAATAATTACTTAATAGGCTAAAACAATGAGCTTTTAAGATCTTGTTTCATCTTAGGATGTAAGATTTTATTCAAGGAAGAATGTGTTTTAAAATATGCAGTATTTCCCTGACAAGTTGAAGATTAGACTGACATGAAGTTTATCTCACTATATGAGTTTTAAATGTAAGAGTGCTGAATACTCTTAATTTTAGTACTGATATTTTGATTATCTTTTGAATTCCTTGTTTACTTCCATATTTATTCTTCCTTCCACATAATAAATATTTATTCAATACTTATGTGTATTTCTTCACTGAGGATAAGTTATCCCTTTTCTCCTTTTATTCCTTGATCCATAAAATGCCATGCTATTAGGTTATATTTTAGGTGTTCTAGTTGCCCTTTGGGCTGGGATTTAGTTCAGTGGGTAGAGTGCTGCGCTGCAGTCTCTGAGGTCCCGAGTTCAGTTCCTAACACCGCAAGAATGGGAGCAGGACCTGGCAATCCACTCCCAAGGCAATCCTGAAACAGTTAGCCATTGAAAACCCTATGAGGGTCGCTATGAGTCAGATACCGACTCGTTGGCACCTAACAACAAACAACAAGTTGACCTTTACATTATAGTCTTAGGGTATTAATCATCTTTATGTCACTGTAACAAATGTCTGATTTAATCAGGTTATAAAGAGAAAAGGAATTTTGTCTTTTTGGCTCAGAGTTTCAGTAGTTTCTATCCATTGTCATTTGGCAAATTTGGGCTTCCCATGAGGCAGCTCATTATGGTGGGAGCATGTAGCAGAAGACACCAGGTCACTCATGGCTGGAAATCAGAGAATCCAAACCAGAGCACTTTCTTTCTCAATTTTATTTCAGTTCTCCTATAGGAATAACTGCTCCATCTTTTACTTCTTTGAAATTATTCCTACTACTGCATATATGGCACAAACTTAGGTTGCCTCTTATTATGCTACCTCTTATTCTTCCTTATGAAAATTGTCTATTTCTAGCTGAGCTAAATATATATATGTACATATTTTTCAAATATATCATTGATTATATTACATTTAATAAACTAAAAACCTGAGTAAGGTAGATATTGACACACTGGACTTAAACAGGAAGACACAACCAAATCAATATTCTGCTTACAAAGGTAAATGAATAAATAAATAAGTTATACACATTTAAGATCAGACAATGTCAGATAAAATAATGGAATAATAGGTAAAGAAAAAAAAAGCCTTTAGAAAATACATTCCATGCAAAAACTAATGAAAACTATCCTAGTTATGTTAATATGAATAAATTTTATGCAATAGAATATCACAAGAATATCACAAGTGATAATCTTTTCAAAGTGAAATTGAGCAAATCATCAACAAGATTTAATAATCCTTAATGTAACTCAACTAAAAACAGTGAAAATTAACACAACTAAAAGAAGAAATAAACAAATCTACGATCATATTTAGAGAATTTAACAACTGATTCATAAAAGTTGATGAAAACAGGCAAAAATAAGCAAGAATATAGAATATTTTATTAACACCATTAAATAATTTGACTTAGTTGATACTTGCAGAACATAATATTAATAGTTGTTGGATATATATTGTTTTCAAGTGGAACAATCTGTTCAATAAACCATCATCCAAGGTGTAAAACAAAAATCAATAAATTTTAAGGAATTTAAAAATGTAGTCTTATATCTGAGTATTAAAAATTAAATTACAAATCAGAGTGAAAGGCTGTCCAAAACAAATACATAAACAAATGTTAGGCAAATGAGCAACACTTCCAAAGATCACGTAGGTTAAAGGAAAATGGGAGGAAAAAATGTACAAATACCTTGAGAGAAAAGAAATAAAAACAAGGAAAATATATCATAATAAAATGCATTACATGTTGCTGATGCAATTCTTACAGGAAATTCATTTTACTAAGTTCTTATAAAAGTAAAAAATGAAAATAATAACCTGACAGCATAACAACAAGATAATAATGATTAAGATTTTTCTCCTTAAGTGTCTAAGGAACAAATCAAGCCATAGTAAAGAATAGCAAATAATAAAGATATAAGAAAAATAATATGCAAAGCAAGAATAAATTAGTATTTGTTATCTAAAATGCTAATAAATTCAATACAGGCTGGGATTTAGTTCAGTTGGTAGAGCACTGCACTCCAGTCTCTGAGGTCCAGAGTTCAATTCCCAGCACCGCAAAAGTGGGAGAAGGACCTGGCAATCCACTCCCAAGGCAATCCCAAAACAGTCAGCCATTGAAAACCCTATGAGGGTCACTATGAGTCAGAAACTGACTCAATGGCACCTCACAACAACAACAATAAATTCAATATATCCCTAGTAACAATAATCATGAGAATGAATAAGAGAAAACATGACTGAACTATATCAAAAATGAAAGAAATTGCTATATATCTGAAAAACATTGAAGGGATAGAGAGATTATTATGAACAAGTTTATAACAGTAAACTAAACCATTTGGGGGATGAGATTTAGCTCAGTGGGTAGAGCGCTGCGCTGCAGTCTCTGAGGCCCCGAGTTCAATTCCCAGCACCACAAAAATGGGAGAAGGGCCTGGCAAGCCACTCCCAAGGCAATCCCGAAGCACTCAGCCATTGAAAACCCTATGAGGGTCGCTATGAGTTGGATACTGACATGAGGGCACCTAACAACAACAACAATAAGCCATTTGGATAAAATTGATAAAGTTGATAAAGAATTTATGAAAATTGACCATAGTACAGAAAATATGAATAAATTTATATTTGTTAAAAAGCAAGTATTTATTATCTGAAATCTTCAGTATTTAAATCATTTCATGACTGTAAAAAGTAAAAAATGCTGAGTAAGCCAAGATGATGAAGGACATCTACAAAGGAAGAAGAAAGGAAGGAAGGAAGGAAGGAAGGCAGGAAGGAAGGAAGGAAGGAAGGATAAAAGGAAAATAAAAAGAATGGAAACTAGGACAGATATACCTAACATCACAAGGGTTTCCTCCTCAGATTAAGAACCAAGCAAAATATCCATTCTCACCTCTTGTTTTTAACAGTCAATTGTAGATCTTAGTAGTGAAAAAGAAGTAAGAGTCTGAAATATTGAAAAGAATCTCTCTTAGACATGATAATCTATGCAAAAGTTTTCAAAGAATCTATTTTAAAAGTACCAAAATTAATACTTTTAACAAGTCTACCAAATATAAGGTCAAAAAATTACATTTTTCCATCTAATCAATAATTTCAAAATGAAATTGCAAAAATGTACAATTAACAATAAATCACACAAATATAAAATGAAAAGTGTAATTAGCATAATATGTGTAGGAATTGTGAACTGAAAATTATTTTTAAAATTGCAGACAGTGATTCAAGAATATATACATGAGTAAATATTCCAGGTTCACAGTTGGTATATTAAATAGTTATCTGTTCTTCCTATGTTAATTCGTATTTTTACAAAATACAAGTAACAATCCTAGCAGTTTTTTTTTTAATTGGCAACTTCTAAACTTTATATGTAAATGAAAATGGGATGGAAGAAAAACAGTTCTGAAAAAGAACAAAATTGGAGGGCTTATACTACTTGCTTTCTATATAGCTATAGTAATAAAGTAGTATGATATCATTACGAGGATGAACATAGAGATTAATGGGTCAGAATAAAGAGTATAGAAATAGGCCTCAAATAGTCAAATGATTTTCAACAAGAGTGTCAAAGTTATTCAATAAGGAATAGTTTTTCTATTAAATCATACTAAAACAACTGTATCTCATTATGGAAAAGGTGAATCTCAACCTGTACTTCAAACCACAAATATTCACTGAGAAAAGTTCTGCTATAGGTTGGATCTAGAATGTCCGCCAGATGCTTATGTTGTATTTAGTTTCATCCTCAATCAGGACAGTACTCTGTCTCACATCACTTCTGGTATGGCAATTTCTGTCAAATAAAAACATTACAGTATGTCTTCATTCAGCTTCTTCATGAGACTGGGTAGTGTGTAACCTCTGGCTCTTCCCCCAAATCAAAATGACCATGGAAGGTAAACATTTTCAATGAATTCAGGACATCAAGGCAGTCACAACAGTGCAACTAAAGACACTCATGAAAGAGAACTTCATGAACTGCTTAAGTGGTAAGAACACTGTGTGTTTGAAGCTGAGGGAGCATTTTGAGGAGGATCAATGACAATGTGTCTTTTATTGTAATAATTTTTAAGACAAACATTCATTTCTTTGTGATCATACCAAATATGTGTATATATGCACAAGCATTCTTAAAAGAAAGGAAAGAAACACTCATGACAATTATAATCCTCGTTTTCATAACTGGTCATATATCTGTAGCTTTTATTTATGGTTATTTTCTTCCACTATTCATTCTGTATTTCCTCCATCTTCAGCAAGCACCTCAGCAGGTCTTGGTTCTTTTCCTGGAGGGATGACCCACATCTCATTTCTGAAGGGTCTGGGCCATTTATCATCCTGTCTAGTTAGGCTGTTGTACTTTCCCATTGGCCTTAATCACAGGGCATGGTAATAATAAGAGATACCCTGAGGGATTTCTGCACTCCAGACATACTCACCCTTCCCTCCAATGTGGAGTAATTATCCAATTTCCCCTTGATAGTATGGATCAATCACTCCCACCGACACTGTAACTCCTTAATGAAGAATACAGTTAAAATTACAACCAAATCTCCCTAATGATTTTCCTAGTAATGAATCAAAAAAAGTTCTGCCTAAATATAATGAAAACTCACAATGTACCCATAAAAATATACAATTATTATCTGTCAACTAACTACATATTTCTTTAAATAAAAGAGTTCACAAGTAATATCAAATTTTTAAGATGGAAAAACTTTATCAGGAAAAGTTATTGTGAAAAGGAGAACAAAGATTTAAGAAAGGAAAAGAGAGAGGAGGGGAAAAGGAGAATCAAGAAGGAAGGAAAATCAAAGATAAGAACAAATCTTGGAGAAGGAGCAAGAGAGGAAGAGGGACAAGGACAGAGAGACTGACAAGGAGAGGGGAGGTAAAGAGGGAGAAGTAGGAAGGCAGAAGAGATGAAAGAGGGAAGGAGAGGAGGGAGAAAAGAATAGAGCAGAAATTAGAACAGGGTGGAAGAGAAAGACCACCATTATAATGTTATGTTTTTACAGTAAAGTACAATGCTACTGCCCCTTATATAAATACTTCCCTGAAGCCCCCAAGTATATGTTTTTACAATATAATATCTTTCAGGGGAATATATACTTAAATGAAAAATAAGACAGAATTTCCAGGTAGGTACTGTGGCTCATGTCTATAATATCAGCAACTCAGGAGGCTGAGGAAAGAGGATGCCAAGTTCAAGGCCAGAGGCAGCCTGCAGAATTTAGCAAAATTCTGTCTCAAATAATTAAAATGGGGCTGGCAGTACATCTCAGTGGTAGAGTACTTGCCTAGCATGTGGAAGGCCCTGTATCCAACCAGCCAGAACCAAAAACAAACAAAATTTCCAGTGAATATAGGTTTGGGTGATATGTGGCAATTTAATACATATCAATCATTGAGGAAGAGAGAGCATAAGCAGAGGGCCAGAAACATCCATACAGAGAGATCATCTCTAATTCAAGGTTTTATGGTTAGCAACTATCCTTAAGCCTGCAGCCATAGCTCCCTGGCATCAGATATCATCAGTTCTCAGAAACTAAGTAGGATTGAACCTGGTTAGTATTTGGATGGGAGACTGCCTAGGAAAACTGGGTGCTTTAGGCTAGGGAGAAGGACATGGCAGCCCACTCCTAAAAAACAATCAGCCATTGTAAACTCTATGAATATCAGAGAAGCACTGACAATAGTGCTGGGCACAGTGCTGGGGTTGCAAGGGTTGGACCTGACTCGACAGCGCCTAACAATTATCCTTAAAATAGAACTCTTCCCTTTTTTCTCATATAGTATCACATTATATCCCATGGGTACATAAGGTTATCATTTGTCAATTTAGTATAAAACAAGAGTACTCAGGGAGATTAGGCCCCTTTTCTAGGATTAGCCAGGACCTGTTTTACTCATCAGATTTAGTAGGCTGTTTTAAAAGACTAGTCTTTTACCATGAGGCATTGGTCCTATTTGCTCATATCATGTAATTATTCACTTTTCCCTGCTCTAACAAAAGCTTAATGGTTTAAAACACACACACAAAATCACTCTCTTATAGTTCTAAAAGCCCCAAGGCCCAAGTACATCTCACTTGACTAAAATCAAGATGTTGGTGTGACTGTATTCCTTATGGACGCTCAACTGCAGATTTCATTTCCTCTATTTTCCCAGCTTCTAGGAGCTACCTGCATTCCTGTGCTTATGGTTGCCTTCCCTCCTTAACACCAGCAATGGTGGTGGTGGTGGCGGTGGTGGTGTTAGGTGCCATATCTGACTCATAGCAACCTTACATACAACAGGAGAAACACTATTGTCAGTGCTTCTCTGCTCTTCATAGGGTTTTCAAAGGCGGATTGTTTTGGGGAGTGGGTTGCCAGGTACTTCTCCTAAGCCTGCATCCCCTGATGTTCCCAGGTGGTCTCCAATCCAAGTACTAACCAGGCCCGCCCTTGCTTAGCTTCCAATATCTGATGGGATCAGACGCCACAGTGGTATAGCTGCAGGCAGCAATGGTGTACCTAGTCCTTTTTACATTATATCACTCTATCCTGCCTATCCTGCCTACTTCCTTCAATTTTAAGGACCTTGTACTTATATAAGACCCACCCAGGGAATAAAAGTATAATCTTCTGATCTCCAAGTCAGAAGATTATCCTGATTAACAACTGAAAATTAGTCACCTTTAGTTTCTGCTAAAATGTCATTTTTAGCAGAAGTTTCCCATCATTTCCACAACATAGTCAGCAGCCAATACCTCAGGTGTCTTCTTAAAGGAAACTATGACTCAAAGAATTTGCAACAACCTCAGTATGCCCAATATTTATAAGTTAAATTCAGAATCCTATTTCAAGTGTCATAGCTCCAAGCTTTGATATTAGTCATATGCCTTGAGAGAAAATTATGTAATTAAGACAATTACATTGAAACTAACCTTTATTTATGAATCAAATGGTAGAATATGCAGGGAAATATATTTTGTTATTGATTTCATATAGGATCACGAATAAAAGCAGGACATCAGTTTTTCAGTTTCTTTTCAGTTCCCAACTAGACATGTCTCTGAATTTGATCATAGCACACTGGTAGAGAAAACTGTAGTACAATTTTTTTAAATGGTGGTT
This sequence comes from Pedetes capensis, assembly GCA_007922755.1. Lineage (NCBI taxonomy): Eukaryota > Metazoa > Chordata > Mammalia > Rodentia > Pedetidae > Pedetes > Pedetes capensis. Next base: position 15,557 of record VMDO01012734.1, read on the forward strand.
ATCAATTGTGAGGTGTAATGTAAGTCCAAGAAAATGTTTTCTATGAGAATTGCAATTCTGTAACTCTTGCTATATTCTACAGATCTGTAATTTATCTTACTTTATGCTACCTATAAGTTCATTGCCTGGAGGAATACAAATAAAGAAATGCAGCACTTTTGATTAATGTCTTTGAAGCATTTTTGATGAATAAAACTAAAACTATCTTTCTCACTTTATGCTTAATAAAACACAGATGATGTATATCTCAATTGCTATATAAATACTATTTTCAAGAAAATAATTATTTAGCCCACTGAAACAAAAACATATTCAACCATCTCAGCTAGTTAACTTTGTCACTCTTTAGTGTTATCTTTTTCATCATTGCCCCTAAGCTAAAAATTCTTCTGCTAATTTTGCCAGTAAGGGACCACACTTGAGTGATTGACATGGAAATGAAATAACAAGTAATTAAGGACTACAAAAGCAAAAAATCACTGATAGTTATTCCTTGCCACTAAAGGAGGGCCCTTTCTGTCATAGCTATGATAGTGAAGAACAGTAATAAAGTGATGGAAGGAGATGTAAAAATATCTGCTTCACTGAAGACAATGAGACTAACAAAACCTCAAGAAGAGTCTAAATTAAATACAGAAAATCTTCTAATAACCTGGATTATAGACAAGGCACAGAAGTGCACCTATCCCAGAATCATGAGAATCATAGAGTAAAATAAAGTATGTGGAAAAAAAAAAAAAAAGCCTGGACCTTACTACAAAGTTAAACTTATTACTGGCTCAGAGGAGTTTAAATCATTCAAGAATCATTATTCACTGCATAATATCACAATGAGTAAGGAGTCTTTAAGTGCTGATGTGAAGGTAGATGAAGAATTTTTAGAAACTCTAGATAAGCTCTGCCTACGGCCGTATCACTGTAGCATCCAATCCCATCAGATCCCTGAAGCTAAGTAGGGTCACGTGGTTAGTACTTGGATGGGAGACCACCTGGGAACACCAGATGCCCTAGGCTTGGAGGGAGGACTCGACAACCCACTCCCCCCAAAGAAAGACAATCAGCCATTGAAAACCCAATGAATAGCAGAGAAGCACTAACAGTACCGTTTTGCCTGTTGTACCTAGGGTCACTATGAGTCGGACACCAACTCAACGGCACCTAAAAACAATAACTAGATAAGTTGATTGGGGAGAAAAATTACTTACCAGAGTAAATCTTCAGTGTGGATGAATCCTGCTTATATGAAACGGGATGCTTGAAAGGACTCCATCCATAAGAAGGTCAAGTCAATGCCAGGTTTCAAGGCTTTTAAGGACAAGGTAACAGATTTTCTTTGTGACAATGGTCCAGTTACAAATAGAAACTATTTGTGATCTGGCATAATGACAACCACAGGGTGTCCAGGTACATAAATGAGCACACATTGCCAGTAAACTATGGGAGCAAAAAGAAGTCATAGATGATCTAGCTATTCTTCCAAGATGGCCTTCTGAATTTCTATACCAGAAAAATGGAATACTGTTTGGGGAGTAATGCCTTTAAAGACTTTGCTTATTATGTGTAATACTCCCACACTTCCTCCTTTTGTTGATGATCCTCATTCTGATACCATGATGGTCTTTCTCTCTCCATATAACATCTCTTTAATACAATCAATCAATGAAGTCGTTATAGGCTGCTTTTAAGGCCAACAAACTGAGAAGGACATTTGCCCAGACTTTGCTACAAATGAAGAAGGCACTGAGAAGAAATATACAAATCTAGAAAGATTGCAACCTCTATGATTGCATCAAGAACCCCATTTGGATTTATATGCTGTTATCAAGGAATATATGAATGACATCTGAAAGAGAACACTGAGGAAGTCCATCCGTGACTTTAAAGATAAGGACAGTGCAAAATTCAACAAGGCTATGGTTGACATGGCAAAAAAACTTTAACCTGGGTTTAAATGAGGATGATAATGAGGAGGAACTAGTAGTGATTCCTGAGGAAGTGGCTAAGATGGAATTGTTGGAACTGGAATAGTAGTGCAGAGCTAAAGAACAGGTAAAAGAAAAGGAAACTGTAGGAGAAGAAAAAGAAGAATCTGCAAGTAACCTCAGAGTGAAGGGTTTAGCAAAGCTTTTGCAGACTTCAACAAACTCCATAAAAATATTGAAAAGAAGCTAGGTGTGGTGGTGCACACCTGTGATCCCAGCACTCAAGAGACTGAGGCAGGAGGAGCACGAATTCAAGGGCAGCCTGGGATATACAGTGAGATCCTGCCTCAAAAAATCAAAGCACAAAGAAAATAAGAAAAGAACAGAAAAAAGAAAAGTTTGAAAGCATACACACCAACATCAAAAGGTTTTGATTAATAAACAGGGGTGGTCATGGTGCAGTATCTGCTTAGACTTAAATCTATGACAAAGAAAAGTAAAGAAAAGAAAGACGAGGGAGGGAGGGAGGGCAGGAAGGAGGGAAGGAAAAGAAAAGAAAAGAGAAAAGAAAGGAAGGAGGCAGGCCAAGAAAACTGCCACTATAGACATATTTCTGAAGAGTGACAACTCAACAGCCCCGGCCAAGTGTTTCAGGAGAGACTCCAGAAAAAAGCATCATTATCACAGAGGATAACAGCTTCAAGTGTGTCACTGCTATTTGATGACTTTCTAGTGGGACAAAGTATGGAGGAAGTGGCAGTGATAGTGATGACCCTAATCCTGTTTAGGTCTAGGGTAACATGTATGTCTATGGTTCAGTTTTCAACAAAAAAAAAAGTATGAAAAGAACAATTTTAAGAGAAAAATAGCTTGCAGAATAAGGACATACAGAAAATTATGTTTGTACAACTATACAATGATTTTAAGCCATGTGTCATTACAAGAGAGTTAAAACCTTGAAAAATTAAAAAATTGATAAAGTTTCAGTAAGACAAGTTTAATTTATTGTACAAGAAATAAATGTTGTATAGCCTAAATTCAGTGTTTATCAAAGTCTACAGGAGTGCACAGAAATGGCCTCAGACTTCACATGTACTCAGCACTACTGACTCATGCAGGGCAACCTCCAGTCCTGCAAGGCCATTTGTTCTAAATGCCCTATGCACTTGTACCGGTTTTAATATTTATACTTTATTTTTACTGAACCTGTTTTATGTTTACATATGTGAAGATACACAACAATGTAACCATGGTGCTAGAGCTGCTTATGGTATTTTGTGTAGTAATTTTTTGAGAGTTTCCTAGCCTAGGTTGGGAGAAGGACTTGGCAACCCCCTCCCAAAAATCAATCTGCCACTGAAAACCCTATGAACGGCAGAGAAGCACTGACAATAGTGTTTCCCCTGTTGTACAGAGGGTCGCTATGAGTCGGATACCGACTCGACGGCACCTAACAACAACAACAACAACAACCTAGCCTAGGAGCAATATACTATGCCATATGGCCTACGTGTGCAGTGGACAGACCAGCTAGGTTTGCGTTTGTAACTTTATGATGTTCTCACAAGGATAAACTGCCTGACACATTTCTCATAATATATTCTCGTCACTGAATAGTGTGTCACACACACATACACACACATAGTTTTCTGCCCCCTCTCCCCACCTCCAGTCCCCAACTCCTAAAATCCATGTGACTTTCTAAGTGATAAGCATCCTAGGAAAATCTTCTGTTCTAAAACATGTCCTTTGACCCCAGTTCATGACACAGAGCTCCTAAACTCCTAGTTCCTTCCTGGTTGATAGGAGCTTCTTTTGTCCTGTTGTTGTTATTGTTGTTAGGTGCCGTCTAGTCGGTATCCAACTCATAGTGACCCTCTGTACAACAGGGGGAAACACTATTGTCAGTGCTTCTCTGCTGTTCATAGGGTTTTCACTGGCAGATTGATTTTGGGGAGGGGGTTGCCAGGTCCTTCTCCCATCTTTTGTCCTAGTGAGGTTATTCTCCATGGGCTCCTGGATAAGGACTGGTCATCAGAAAGTACAAGCCATGGAACATTCAGATTCACTCATTCTCTGGAAAGGGGAGGGAACTGGAAGCAGAGTTAATGACTGGTCATGCCTAGGTAATGAAACCTCTATAAACATCAATGAACTATGGTGCTCAGAGTGTCTGAACAGGGAATGTTTGGAGGTTCCTGGATAGAGTCATATCGGAAAAGACATGGAAGCTCCATGTGCTTCTCCCATACCTTACTCTGCATCTCCTCCACCTCTATCCTTTATTGTATCCTTTATTAATAAACTGGTAAACATGAGTAAAATGTTTGAGTTTTGTGAGATACTCTCACAAATTAATCAAATGCAAGGGAAGGGTAGAGGAAGCTCTGATTTATACAGTTGGTCACAAGTATGGGCAACCATCCCCCTTCTTGTATGAGAAGCATTGTGCTGACTGAGTGGTATGAGAATAAAAGGGAAAAACATTTTTTTCTCCTCAAATACACATAAACCTTGGTACTCTTTCTTTTTGTAAGGTTAACTGCCATCAATATCACTGACAAGATACACTATGTCATGAGGATTGGGTAGTAATATTACAAGTTGATTGTTCTTTAATTATAAGCTAGAATAATTTTATCAAGAGATACATCACTTATTAGTAATATGCTTACACTAATGTATGTTTATAAGAAAAGCAAAATAAATATTTATTCTTTTTATCTTTATCCTCTAGTTTTTAAAAAAGTGAACTTTTTTCTTACCATGTGCCAAAGCAATTTTATGTCTCATTATCAACTCATGTATTAATCATATTTGATGAGTTCTTAACCAGTACAATTTTCTTTTCTTGTTGATGCTTGAATTTTCCTTCTTTTGCCTGGAGTATTTTCTCACAGTTTGCCTCTGAACAATTTTCAAATTACTTTAGTAAGAGTCTTTGAAACATTCTTACTATCTGATATGACAAAGTGTTCTGGGATTACCTTGTACACGGTTTTTTTGCATCCTAAACCAGAAGTGCAACCAGCCACTTCTCAAATGAACCTAACTCCTTTTAGTGGAAAATAATATTTAAATTCCTTAATCTGGACATCTGAGGGTGCTCAGTACTTGGACAATTTTATACCCTCTCCCACTGGACAAAGATGCATAAATACATTTTAATTGATAAAATACCCCATGAGTTCATACTAATACTTCCAGTTAAAATTCAGGACTATAGGATTTGTACTTAATTATTTCAATTTTTCAACTGTATGTACCATCTTTTATACCTGCTTAAAATACTGGCACCAAAAATATCAACATAAATACTTCCTTCATTGCACAATACATACACATATGTAGCATCTATGTATATGTGTGTGTATATATATATATATATATATATATATATATATATATATATACACATATATAGCAACTGTGTATACAACTGACCTAGAATATCAACACTTCCACAATCATTATGATCTGCTGAAACAATTTAATTTACATTTATACTTCTTATGCCCTTATTGAATACCCCATAATGCAAGCATAGACAAATTATTGTTGTTGTTTTGTTAGGTATCATCAAGTCAGTTTTACCTGTACAACAGATAAAACACTATTATCAGTGCATGTCTGCTATTCATAGGGTATTCAATGGCACATTGCTTTTTTGGGAGTGGGTCCTTCTCCCAAACCTACAGTACCTGGTGCTCCTAAGTGGTCTCCAATCCAAGTACTAACCAGGTCTGACCCTGCTTAGCTTCCAAGATCTGACAGGATCAGATACCACAGTGGTATGGCTGTAGGCTATAGACAAATTAGTAAATTTAAAATCATTTGTAGTAATCCTTCCTGTGTGATAAGACTCTGAGTTGATATATGAGCTTATTTATTTTATTAATATTTCAGTTGTAAATACTTTTTTACTTAAATTTATCTGATAATTATATAAAATAGTAACATGGTTCTAAAGTCAATGCTAAAATAAGACACATCCAGAAAAATGTAGCTATAATCTCTAGTGCTTTCACCCTGCTCATTCTCATATCTAATAGTAAGTATTGTTTTGTTTTTGTTTCCATTAAAATATAAATATATGCATGTGAGCAGACATACAAACATTCTCATAGACATATCCTTATAGACAAATAGCATAGCATGCATACTTTCCTCCATCATTCTTTTTTCAGTTATTTTCTGGAGGTCACACTATTATGGTTAATAGTAATAGTTGACATTTCTGCTTGGTATTCTATTATGTGCATATACCAGTGTTAAGTTAACCAGTCTTTGATTCATGATCATTTGAGTTATTTTCAGAATGTTAAAATTTTTGTAGTCATGTATAACTTTGCGTATACATCTTTTTATAGTTTTGCCAAGTAAGAAAGATTGCTAGACGTGAAACTGTTGGATAATGAATTTATCATAAGGTTAGAAAATGCTAAATTATCTAATATTCTTACTGGTGATTTAAAAACACATTAAGTCTTTCCTTTTCATCAAAATGGGAACTGATATTCAGAAAACTTAAGTAATTTTTCCAAATTCATTTATTCTTTAGCCTTTTCCAGAGAGCTATATATGTATCCATTTGGAGATACGCATACTGAATAAATGCCTGCTCAACAAATGGAAGCTATGAGACAGGCTAGAAATACTATAACATAGGTGACACAAAAAGATAGTATATGCAGCGAGTTTCTGCTGAGGAAATTGATGATGAGCAGTCACAGGGTTATTTTAAGAAATGAAATGACATGACTAACTGGATTCAATATTCAGAAAAATATTTCCAAAAATACAGTTGGTCTTCCATATCCAGTTGGTTTTATATCAAACAGATCAAAAATGTCTTTTAATGAATATATGTGTACTGAATATGTACAGGTTTTTTTCTTGCCATTATTCCCTAAATTATACAATATAACATTTATAACACATTTACATTGCATTAGGCGTCATTCATTACTTAGAATTAACTTAAAGCATACAGAAGAATATGCATACATTAGTGCAAATACATCATTTTACATAAGGTACTTGAGCACCCACAAATTTTGGTACTCATAAGGGGTTCACGAACCAATTCCCCTTGGATACGGGGAAACAACTAATTGTACTTCAAATATTTTGGGTTGCAATGTACAGGATGAACTGAATTAATTTGACAGATGGAGGATAGGACTCAATAGAAGATACTACAGGAAACTTTAATGGAATAACTGAAGATAAGTAATTGTTATGGATTGGATTGCATTCCTTTGCTATTCATATGTTGAACCCCTAATGCTCACTGTAACTATATTTGGAGATAGGCTTTTAGGAAGTAAAGAATAAATGAGGTCCTAAGGCTGGCATCCTAATCTAATAGGATTGGTGCCCCTACAAATAGAAGATACATCTCCCCTTATCCCTCTTTTTCTCCCTCCTTCCTTCCCCACATGTGCAGATGCCAGGAAAATGCCATGTGAGAACACAGAAAAAAGGCAGTCATGCAGGAGCCCTCACCAGAAACTGAATTTGCTAGCAACTTGATTTTGGACTTCAGCCTTCAGAACTGTCAGAAAACAAATTTCTCTTGCTTAAGCCATCCAAAGTCTACAGTACTTTGTTATGGCAGCTGGAACCAACTAATACAGTGATAAAGTAGACAGTATTAAATAGTAGCAAGTCTCCTTTCATTCTGGAAGAAGAAAACATTTCTATGTACAGTCCTTCCATATGTCTCCATCTCATTCAGTATTTGGAATAATTTCTAGGATATTTCACAATTTCAGGTCTCCCCCACTACCACCATCAGTCAGTTTTTATATTGTCCCTTGGTTTTCAGATTATTGTAGTTCATCAATTCACGTGAAAACATTGAGCACCTCTTATTTTCCATGGACTATGCCATTTGTTAAATAAGACATAGGTAACCTATCCTCTTATAGAAAAAAAAAAAACCTGGTTACTGCCATGGCTCAATTAAATGTATGCAATACCATGTAATTCCAGCTTTTCAGGTATTTTGTTGCTTAAATTGGATATGGGGTATAGGAAAGGAGTAGGATGTTATAGCAATTTTTTTCTACTTACAACACTAATAGAGTGAACTCTGGACCACAGCTACTACATTCTAAATTCTTCTTTTCTCAATAGGAAAAATTCATAAAAATCTCATTTATTTTCTCCTAGAAATTGGGGCATGAGGATGGAAGTATGCCTAAGAAATACTGAATTAAATATGATTTTTATTATTAGAAAATTGGTATTTCAGAGACAATATTCAAATAGACTGAGGAAATTCACTAGTAACACAGCAGTAAATCACTTTTGATTGAATAGTAGTTCATTAGATTTAAAAACTTTCATTTCTCAGTCAATATGCATTTAGATAAGAGATCAGTGTGAATTTGTGAATTACTCCTTGTTCTTTTTCTCAAAAGGCCTAAACCAATGTCTCCCATTGTTAACTTAAAAAAAAATGAAACTTTCAAGAGATTTAATAATTGGAGAACAGTGATTGTTAGGCTTTTAAAGATATAAATATCTGCTTTATTTTCTAGTGGATATCTGGGAAAGCTATACTTCTGGTACTTTAAAAAAATCATTTATGGTTATATATCATTTTCTGTTTTCAGTGTGTTTTTATCCAACAAATGAAAGCAAAATGCTTACATGATAGGAAATACATGTTTTCTAATCAGAGGGAGAGAGGAAGATTAAAGTATACATGGGTGCTATCTCTGAATGATTGCTATCATGATATGATGCAACTGTGTGAGGTAAGTACAGATAAATAAGGAGATGGAGATAAGCTGGTGAGTTACAAGTGCATATAAATTGAGGCACCATTCAGAATGGTTCTCAACATGCCACAAGCATGGGAACAGTGGAATGAATGCACAATAAGGTGCGCCAGTCTCCCATATGATGTAACATTTTCCTTTTCCTATTTACTTTAAAAATGCTTTCACTTTGGATAATAAAATTCATAAACACTCAAGCTATAAACATGAGAAAGAACTAAGAAGCAAGTGATTATGAATTGGTAGCTCCATCTTGTTTCTAGGGGAGAAAGAAATTACTTTGAGAAAGTGTCTGACTTTTACCCTCTCTTACTGCTTTTGTTCTAATTTTGAATTCTTTTAAACATGGAAGCCCAAATTGTTTTCTCTTATTCTCACTGTGAAACTCCTTTTAAGCATCTAGCTCTAACCTTACATCATGTCAAATATTCACTTTCCTATATCAGTATTTTGTGACATGATGCTTGGGAAAGGGGAAAAATTCAGTTCTGTCTTTCAATCTATACTGAATTGTTGTGTCTGTCCAGCAGCATAGGTCCATGGATGAAAAATAAAGATTACTCCACATTGAGAGTTAGTGTTAGAGAGACCAAGGAGGCCCATATCTTTCATGAAGTGAGGGCTCAAGCTGTTTATATTAGGTTCTTATAGTAACATCAGCATTTTATGAGTTAGAGGAAGTCTAACTGTAAACTTTAAAAATCAACGAAGGTCTTGTGGGACAGGGAAGGGTTTTTTATTGTCTGTGCCAGTGTCTTCTGCCTCTGGCTCATAAGTAGAGTCTGCACCAAAGGAAAGGGAGACAGTAGAAAGCAGGATTGGTCAGCTAATTGACTTCAAGGGAAAGATAGGAATCAGATGGCTTTGCCTCCCAATGGTAGTGTAGGGCTAGAAGCCTACGGCCAGGGGCAGCAGGATGCATTCACCTCAGTTTCTCAAGCCACCCACTGTTTTAGATCCCACACAGAATGGATCAAATATATGCAATGGAGTAGATCAATAGTATTGGTTAATAAACATAAAGACTTCTCTCATTAAACAAGTGAAAAGATCTTTCAGAAACATCTTGAGATTAGATTCAAATGGTTCTTGTTACAATCATAGATTTGCTATCACAAGCAATGGAACCCTGTGCAACTGAATTAACCTTTGTGAGCCTCCGTTTCCTCATGAGAAGCAACCAAACAAGACAGAATGAAATAATCCAGACCTTATACAATGCTGTTATTTTTTTGAAGATGAAAAGAAATGCCTAAGTTGGATTAAGCAGCTTACTAAATTTTTAGTACTTGAAGATGAATCTACTAGTTTTCGTTTAAATGTATATTTAAACTTACTTTTATAAATTTCTTTTAATATTTCCAAGTTCCTGAATAAAGAAACTGAGTGCTCTGGCTTCTGTGATACAATCAGTTGACAGCAGTTGGAATTGTCACTAAATTTGCAGGGCCCCTTGATTAAAGAAGAGTGTTAATAAGTTACCACTAACACCATTCTGAATTAAATGGCTTCTTTTATAGATGTATTCAATTCTCTTCTAACAGACAGGCCGTGTCTTCCCCACAGTACAACTCAATGGCCAATCTTCTCAAGCCCTGTGGTTAGCCTTGATTGAGAACTCAAGAAGAACCATGGAAGAGGAAAAATGAATTTCTTTCTGGAGCTAAATATTGCTAAAGTGGTATATCCAAAAGAATGCTATACTTAAAAATCTAAAAGTTCAAAATCTGGCATCTCAGCTACCCAAAAAACTCATTTATCATCGTCCAAGTAGTTACTAAATGATTTTTCTGAACACTATTGTAGGCATTAAGGTTACAAGTTTTAGTAAGACAAAGAAGAATCATGCTCCATGATTCCTCTGACTGAGGTGATCTGTTTTAAACAAGTTGAAGAGAATAGGTCTTTTGAGGAATGCACACTTGAGCAGAACCTTGGAAGATCTAAAGAATGGCCACAGTGACATCTGGAAGAAAAAATTTGCATGGAGAGAAAACATAAATTATATATCATTAAAATGATATTTGATAAAAAGTAAGTAGCAACATGGGAATGTCTTTTTGATATAATATTATGGGAGAGAAAGTGGGATTTAAAAATTGTAGCAATATCTATGACAAATACACTTGTGTATAGAAAAAATTGGAGTGAACATACATATACAATGAAAATAGTTATACAAAAGTATGGAATTATTGGATGTTTCCTCTATATTGAACTTCCAATTATCTTTATTGTGTATAATTTAAATTCAATACTCTATATTCAAAAAAACTATTCTCCCCCTGCTTGCAGCTGTACCACTGTGGCATCCAATCTTGTCAGATCTCAAAAGGTACGCAGGATCAGACCTGGTTAACACTTGTATGGGAGACCGCCTGGGAACATCAATACCAGGTGCTGTACACTTGGGAGAAGGACCCATCAGCCCACTTGCAAAGAACAATCAGCCATTGAAGACCCTAAGAACAGCAAAGAAGCACTGACAATAGTATTTTATCTGTTGTACATAGGGTAGCTGAGTCAGACACTGACTCAATGGCACCTAACAACAACAACAAATTCTCCCCGTATTCAGTGTCTATAATATAAGCAACTCTCTTAAAGACCATATACTCTTCAAAGAGTAATAAACAATTTCCATAGCAAACACACAAAAAGGGAAATTGAAGCATATCACCATTGGTTATTAAAACCTTATATTTTAAATTGGTTTTTCAAACTGACAAGTGAACACTCATTATTAACATATTGGAAATAGTAACAGTGGTTGAAAATGTCATCAAGCTGAGAGAACTTATGTCTAAAATAAAGAAGTCAAACAACTCTAGCACTCTGGCCAAATTTCCCAGCTATTGATATTATGGTTTGGATATGAAATATCCCTGCAAAATGATCATAAGAAGAGAATAGTGATTAGATCATGAGGGGCTAACTTTATCAGTAGATTAGTGAATTCATAGCTGAATGGGCCGTTAGGAGGTGGGGCCGAGTTAGAGGAAACAGGTCACTTGGGGGACAGGTCCATCTTTGAAGGACACATTTTGTCCTGACACCTTCTTTTCTCTCTCTACTGGCTGGCTGCAGTGAGGTGGCCAGCTTTCTTCCATCATGCCCTTCTGCCATGATGTTCTGCTTTGCCACAGGCCCAAAATAATGGAAACAGCTAACTATACACTGAAACGTCTGCAACTGTGATACAAAATAAGCCTTTTCTTCAAGTTGATTTGTTCAGGTATTTTGTCATACTGATGAAAACTGACCAATACACTGATCACCTAGTAGTTCTTGATAATCTCTTCTCAAGAACTAAGCAGAAGCTGTACTACTAATGTATAAGAAAAATAATATTCTATTTAAAACATAAAATAATCAGTGCTTATTATCAACTGTGACTTCCATCAGATCTGTCTCATCAAGATTATTTACTTATTTCTAAGAATTAATTTGCTTGCTTGTAGTTACTTTTGGTTTGCTTCAAAAATACAGAAATATAAAACCTTAGAATAATTTACCTATAACTACACAGAATAAACTTTAGTTTCAATTTAAAAGTTCTACATTTTTCACTTCAGTATATACTGCATTGTAAATGCAATGCTTGTTTGTATATTCAAAGATTACATTAAATCAAATAATGACTTTGCTAATGTAGCTAACGTTGGTTTGGGTTGCTTGTGAATAGTTTCTGATGTTTAATATCCTAGAAATTATGCTAATGAAGAAAATTTACCAATTCTAACACTTATCAATTAAATCTATTTGTGATATTAAACTCATTTAGCAATATGTGGATAACACATGCTCATTTTATGAACCATTATAATTAATTGGCTATTTTCCAAAGAAATAAACATTTAAAAAATGTTTTATTATTTTATTAGTTTGAAATAAGGGAGGCCTTTGTGTGTATTTATGGATGGTAAAATGATACTTTTTAAAGCCTACCTAGATAGAGCACCAAGATTTAGATTAAATGCAAACTATGTTTTATATTATCTATGAATTTATATGGGGGGGATTTAGCTCAGTTGATAGAGCACTGCTCTGCAGTCTCTGAGGACATTCCCAGCACTGCAAAAGTGGGAGAAGGACCTGGCAATCCACTCCCAAGGCAATCCTGAAACAGTCAGCCATTGAAAACCCTATGAGGGTCGCTATGAGTCAGATTCCGACTCCATGGCACCTAACAACTACAACAATGAATTTATATAAATACTAGATATTTGAACTCACCTCACAACTAGAATTATTATTTTAAAAATCGGCAAGTAGTTGTCAGATTTTAAATTTAAAGGATTTTAGTGATGAATCAAGAAATTTAAACCTTATTTTGTCTTGTTTCAATTCATTCCCTTGCTAAATTTATCTTCTAAAAAGCCCTATAAAACAAGAGGGATTCAATAAATTTTACATTCTATACAAATGCCTTTTCAGACTCTACTATGCAAACTCAAGATGCCATTATACTTGTTCAGCCACTGTATTTGTTTACTACTACTGTTGTAACAAAATAATATGAGCTCAATGCAACTTTATTGTCCTACAAATCTGAAAGCCAGAATCTATAATCAATATGACAATCAGTGCTGTGCTGCTTCTAGAGGCTCTGGGGAGAATTTATTTCCAGATCTTTCCTAACTTTTAGAGGCTGTGTTCATTCAATGTCTAGTACACTCATCCTACATCTTCAAATTAGCAGTGTGCCATCTTAATCTTTTTCTTGTTCCAAATTCCCTGCCCCCTATGTCTACTTCCATTGGTAAGAATGTAAATTTCTACATTTTTGCATCCTCTAAATCTGAACTTCCTCCCACTCAGTTCATCAATTTTTGATAAGAACCTTAATCACAACAGCAAAGTCTCTTTTGCCATGTAAGATTCTGGAAAATAGGATATAGACATAGGTCCCATATATTTAAGAGGCCATTATTCAGCATACCATAAGCTCATAAGGATATGATGATATGAGACGTAATGTAAGCATGCTCCATGCATCTGTCAGCTTGTTGTGCTGTGGGGGCTTGCAAATTGCTGTGATGTTGAAAGCTATGCCACCAGTTTTCAGATACCAACATGGCTGCCCATGGTGGACAGATTTCAGCTGAGCTTGCAGACTAAGACTGATTAGGGAGAAGGACCTAATAGCCCACTGATGTGTCATGAGTAAAAATGAAGAGGAACACGATGATTGCCACAATGGGCTCAAACATAAAAAGATCCTTGTGCATGGCACTGTTGGGTAGTGTTTCATTCTCTTGTACATAGGGTCGCTATGAGTTGTTGTTGTTGTTGTTGTTAAGTGCCGTTGAGTCGGTATCTGACTCATAGCGACCCTCATAGGGTTTTCAATGGCTGACTGTTTCGGGATTGCCTTGGGAGTGGATTGCCAAGCCCTTCTCCCATTTTTGCGGTGCTGGGAATTGAACTAGGGACCTCAAAGACTGCAGCGCAGTGCTCTACCCACTGAGCCAAATCCCAGCTCACTCGCTATGAGTAAGACTACTCAATTGGCAGTCAACAAGTTTTATGTGGCTTAACTGTTACAGCACTCAGATAAGTAAATATAAATTCATTTTTGTTTTACTCATTATAAGGTGCTGAATCCAGTGTCTCTTGCATGCTACGTAAGTATTTCACCACTAAGCTGTATCCCCAGCCTCCTCTTCTTATCTTTTATTTTTGAGTTAGGATTTTGCTAAATTGCACAGGCTGCCTCTGGCCTTGAACCTGCTATCTTCCTAATCAGCCTCCTAAATTACTTGGATTACAGTTGTGCACCACAGCACCCCACAAACATAAGTTTTTGCCTAGATTAGTCAACCTATTTTTCTGACTCATGGCTACTGGAAATTACTTGTGCTCAGAAACTATTTTAGGAAGTATAGCTTTTTCATGTATGGAGATCAATGCTGTAGTATTGTTGTTAGGTGCTGTAGAGTCCAACTAATAGTGACCCCATGTTTGAAAGAATGAAACACTACCTAACAGTGTACCATGTACACAATCATTTTTTATGTTTGAGCCCACTGCTGTGGCCACCAGTATTTCAAATACTAGCAGGGCCATGCAGGGTGGACAGGTTTCAGCTGAGCTTCCAGACTAAGACAGATCAGTGAGAAGGACCTGGCAGCCCACTTCCAAAACAACTTGCCATTGAAAACCCTTTGAATAACAGAGAAGAACTGTCAAATATAGTGGTGGAAAATGAGCCCCCAGGTTAGAAGACATTCAACAGACCACTGGGGAAGAGTTGCCTCTTCAAAGTAGAAGTGATTTTAATTATGGGAATGGAGTAGAGAGCCCCTGGGGCCTCCATGATCCTCTCCAAAATGAAAAAAAAAAAAAAACAATGCTATAATATATTGTTATTGTTGTTGTTGTTTGTTGCTGTCGAGTTGTGTCTGACTCATAGCGACCTTCATAGGCTTTTCAATGGCTGATTGTTTTGAGATTGCCTTAGCAGTGGATTGCCATGTCCTTCTCCCATTTTTGTGGTGCTGGGAATCGAACCTGGGACCTCAGAAACTACAGAGTGGCACTCTACCAACTGAGCTAAATCCTAGCCCTCTATGCTGTAATATAGCAATCAATAAATGGTAAGGAAATATTTAAACATGGACATGTACTTTAACTTGAAACTTTAGAAAAAGACAAATATAATAACCATATCAAAAGAAATCTCTTTGTACAATGGCTATTGTTACCATGTACATTTCAACTTTGACTAGTCTATTTCTAGTAACACCCAACAGCTATTTTTCTGTCAGTTACAATAAATGACACACAAGGGTGCCAATATTTTGCCTGAACTTTAGATTAGTAAAGGTCTTTCTTAAAATTTCTAGCACAAACATATATTTTAAGGATAAAAATTACTGTTTGCAATACTTAAGTCAACTTATACATCTAACTGAATGGACTTTTGTGTTTATGCTTAAAAATTGTTTCAGAAAAAATATGCCCTGAGTAACGTTACATCAAAGATCTATAAAATGTTTTAATAATCAAATCAACTTAATCATCAAAAATTCTCATTATATACAAGCAGATTTTCTGCCCTACCTGTGCTTTGCTTCCTATGAAACTGAACAACATTTTGTGAGATGTTGAGATGGGATATGGTGATTGGGGAAAAGAATGAAGAAAATGTCAAATTCTCTTTGTAGTTCACCATCTCCCCCAGAGAAACATATGTAAATTCCATGTCTTCCAAGATCTAGCAATAACTCCTAAGGCAAATGCCAATTTCCATTATAAACAGTAAATGCTACAGCAGTCTCAGGACCAATTCTTTAATCAGACTATCTTCACTGATAACTGAACTTTTCTCACACTATCTTCTTAGAATACTTAATTTCACCACATAAGCATCGATGTTCTCTTTTCTATACATTCAGATGCCACTACAAGGAAACTAAAACTATTTTAGAGTATTACTATCATTTTATTCCTTTTACTCATGACCTAAAACAAGTAATATTCAACCATTATAAATTACTTTTAAATAAGTCACATTTTCATTCTATTTTAGGAAAGATGAATATTCATTGGGAACTTCTGGGAAGATACTGGTATGAACAAACATTCCAGGAATCTCTTGTTCTATATTCCCATTAAAATATATATTGATGATAATAATAGTCTCCATTTCCTAAAATATATTTGTAAGAAGAACTCTGATAGATACAACATATTTGCATTTGTTTCATTCTTACATAACCCTTTTGAAAAGATAAAACCAAAACTTTAGTAGATAAATTTACCAGTCTCCTAGCAACAAAATAGCAGTGCTGGGACTTTCACTTAAATCTGCCTGATACCACAGTCTATTTATTTAAAACACAGATGTAGAGAAAAACTTACTAGCTAGAGAGCCCATGCCAAGTATAAGTTATATGCAAGTTCCTGTTTCTATTTATAATAATACTGAGTTAAAACATTGAGGGGATGAATTACTTATTGTATTTGAAAAAATTAAGTCAAGAGAAACCTAAATAATAAGGTATACATCACCATCAGAATAATATCCATTTCTATTTTATGGAAACATATGAAAGGTGATAAAATTCTCCTTCCCAATAATTTTTTAAAAAAAAAAACTATTAAGAAGCATAATTTTAGAGAAATATTGCATTCCTACTACTTGCTGCCCTATAACTTTCTTACTTTGGAAGAGAAAAAAAAACCTATAATCAAACACAGAGAAGTCAAGAGGCCCTAGGAAATTATTCCAAATTCATCAGAGTTCAACTCCAAATGAACAACATCCCTGTTGTAATATGGTATCCCAACGAGGCCGGTTGCATCTTGAGGTGTATAATTTCTATTTACAAACTGCTTCAAGGCACAGAAGCCTTCATGGTCTGATATTTTATATTCACAGTTGCAGTGGCCATATATTTTATCAGTAAATGGACACTTTTTTAAGTGAATGGAGCACTGCTATTAAGTACACCAGGACAAAATGAAATAAGTTTGGCATGGGGAAACAAGGGCCTTAGGTCACCTTAAAGGTACCATACATATAGGAAACACCAAAGTTAAATATAATACAGATGTTCTTAAACTTATGATGAGGTTGAATTCAGATAAACCCATCTTAACTTGAAAATACCTGCAGCTGTACCACCCTAGTGTCCAATTTCATCAGATCTTAGAAGCAAAACAAAGTCAGGCCTGGTTAGTACTTGGATGGGAGACTGCCTGGGAATACCAGATGCTGTAGGCTTGAGATAAGGACCTGGAATTCCACTCCCAAAAAATAATCAGTGTTGGCAAGGATGCAAAGAGAAAGTAACCCTTATACACTGCTGTTAGAAATGCAGATTGGTGCAGCCACTATGGAAATCAATACAGAACTGCCTCAAAAAACTAAAAACACAACTGCCATATGACCTGGCCATCCCCTTCCCGGGTATATATCCAAAGGAATATAAGTCAATATACCTCAGAGATACCTGCTCATCCATGTTTATTGTAGCATTATTCACAATAGCCAAGATATGGAATCAACGTAGGTGTCCATCAACAGATGAGTGGGTAAGGAAACTGTGGTGTATATACACCATGGAGTTTTATTCAGCCATAAAGAAGGACAAAATTATGAGATTCACTGGAAAATAGATGGAACTAGAGATCATTATTTTAAGTGAGTTAAGCCAGACCCAGAAAGATAAATATCACATATTTTCTCTCATATATGGATATTAGACTTTATATATTAATTATTAAAATATATACATCAGGAAAACAGATAGGATTTAAATAAGGAAAGATAATAGACTAAACAAGGGGGAAGGTCAGGAAAATGGGTAATGAGGGGAAAAAATGTAAATACATATGTTGCCCTTCTGGCAACATCAGGATGTACATGTATAGACAGGTATACTCACAAAAAAGACATGCAAGTAGAAAAGAGATCACTGGTGGGAGGGTGGAATGGGGGAGGACAGGCATGAGAGGGTGAGGGGAAATCAATAGGAGCAATGTACAATGAAATACATGTATGGAAATGTCATAATGAGACCCATTAAGTGGTGCATTAAAAATTACTTATAAAAATAGTTTAAAAGAATCAGCCATTGAAAACCCTATGAATAGCAGAGAAGCACTGACATAGTGCTGGGCATGGCACAGTGTCAGGGAGTGTTTCCTCCGTGGTACATAGGGTCACTATGAATCAGACCTGACTCAATGGCACCTAACAACAATTTGAAAATATTGTAAGTCTAAAATACACTTAATACACCTAACATACCAAATACACCTAATCTACCAAACATTGTAGCTTAATCTAGCCTTCCTCAAGTGGACTCAGAATGTTCACATTAGTCTACAGTTGGACAAAATTATCTAACATAAGGCCTATTTTATAATAAAGTATTAAATATCTTATGTAGGTGGGCATTTTGTAGACATGATGGAATACAAAAACACCAAAGCAATAGCTAAACAATGCTGTCAACATTGTATACTCTAGAAGATTATTTGGTTTGTCCTCGAGATTGCATGGGTAACTGGGAGCTGTGATTTACTGCTGCTACCCAGTATTAAGGAACACTTAGCTTAGGAAAAGATCAAAATTAGAAGGACAGTTTCTACTGAATGACTATCATTTACATAATGACATCATTAAATTGAAAATTCATAAACTGAACCATTGTAAATCAGGAACCATCTGTATCCTCAACAATGTGTGAACAGGCCAAGAAAGAAGATCACAACAAGATGAAAGAATTATTAAGTGAATATAAGCAATCAAAATAACTAAACATTTTCTTCCTCTGGAGTGGCATGATAAGCTGTCACTGGAGCAATCATCTTAAAAAAAAAAATTAGGCCAGGAGTGGTGTAATCCCTGTAATCCCTGTGATTCACAGGGCTGAGGCAGGAGGATTGTGAATTCAAGGAGAGAGGCAGCCTGTGTAACTTAGAAAGACCCTGACTCAAAATAAAAAATACATAAATAATAATAACAATAATAATAATAATAATAATAATAATAATAATAATAATAAGGCTATGTGTGCCGCCCAGTGGTAGAGCACTTGCAAGGTATATGCAAGGCTCTGGGTTCAATCCAGAAGAATGAAAGAAAGAAAGAAAGAAAGAAAGAAAGAAAGAAAGAAAGAAAGAAAGAAAGAGAGAGAGAGAGAGAGAGAGAGAGAGAGAGAGAGAAGAAAAAAGAAAGAAAGAAAGAAAGAAAAAGAAAGGAAATAAAAGTAAAGAAAAGAAAAAGAAAAGAGAAAAGGAAAGAAGAAACTATTTACAAAGATGGATTATGGGAGGAAATTTACCTGAAGCCCTGGTAACGATACGAGAAAGACCCTAGAGAAGAATAAAAATTTGAATGAATAGAATGCCACCAGAAAATGTTTGCTGCTTTTGCAGGGGTTTTTTGCCGGCAGGATG
This sequence comes from Pedetes capensis, assembly GCA_007922755.1. Lineage (NCBI taxonomy): Eukaryota > Metazoa > Chordata > Mammalia > Rodentia > Pedetidae > Pedetes > Pedetes capensis. The sequence goes on from VMDO01012734.1 coordinate 35,184, forward strand.
TAAGGTTGATAGCTATATAGAGTGTCTAGGACTCCACAGAAATATCATAGTCTTCCAGGTATCTCAAAGTTTGAGGCAACTCTTCAAGGTCTAATGAATAAAAGAAAAAATCCCAGAAAGAAGCAATCCAGAAAGGTCCAAATATTGCACAGAATCACTGTATTAGCCTTTTCTGATAAAGAAACTTCAAGCATTAAATAGGATCCAGCTAAATTCACCTGATCTGATATTTGCACTGCTTCTGAAAACAGGATTTACAATTACAGTGTACATAGGTAATTTCCTATTGAAACAACATCAGCATTCTCCAAAAGAATACAACAAAACCTACTGCAAGCCATTCACAATTCCTAGGTACAATCCAAAATTAATTGGCATACAAAGAAGAATGTGATCTATAACTCTAGAGCAGGGGTTAGGTTAGCAAACCTTTTTCCATAAAGGATGAGATAGTAAATATTAAAATTTTTATCAATCATGTATAGTCTTTGTCAAATACATACCATTTTTCATTTTAATAAATACTGACCAATGAAAAATCTTTCTTAGCTCACTTATTGGGGCCTGCCTACAAGCCAACTCTACTCTACACCCTGATTTTTTAATATCCTAAGAGCTAAGGATAATTTTTACAATTTTAAAGAATCTTGAAAGAATAACATCAAAGAGAGGCTCTTTGTGACCTGACAAAGCTACAATTAATTATTTTCTCTCTGACTCTAGACAGAAAGTTTGCCAAATATTTAGAGAAGGAGGTGGGAAGCTGTGGCCTATGAGATACATCAAGGGTATCAACATCTCATTTAAAGTCTGTGACGTAAAACAGACTCTTTCACATTTTAGTCCACAATCAATAGTCATATATGACAAGTATACAATATTATCAATCCTAGCACTGTGCTTTTAATATTGAAAGACAAATTTTAAACTTTTAATACAGAAATTGGAACCAATGAAATGTGATTTGAATTTTAAATCAGTACTCTCTAGAAGAATGTTAATTTTTCAACAGCCAAAAGTCAAAGACCCTGTTCTTAACTGATTATCAAAGGAAGAAGTACCAAAAATCATTGTCCCACTGCATAATGGTTAAATCTTCCCACAAAATAATGAATTTTAAAACAACTGAGCTATATCCTTGAAATTGCAGAAACTATGTATTTTCCTCATCGTGCCACAGCTAAAAGGCAAATAAGCAGGCTTTTTTTTTAACTGCATAATTTACTTGTAGTATATGAACACCATTATTTCTATATGGTAAAATGAAAGGGTGCTGCTACTCATTAAAATTTGTCAGTCTAAGAAGGTTAATATCAAGACTCTGGTAAGGGTTTATTATTAAAGCAATGGTTTCCGAACTTTGAGTAAGACCATGCCTCAAAAAAGCAAAACAATAAAGAAAACTCTAAGTTCGAGAAATCTATATTTAATATGTGAACCCAAACTGTAATTCCAGTAGCAATAAAAATTATTTACAAAGTTTGAGTTAAGCACTTGCAAGTCTACCAGTGATTCAAGTTTCTGAGTCTTCAAATTTATTAACTATCTTTTCAACTATGTTTAATCAGCCACTTAATTATTCTTTCAGTTTTCAATTTCAATAGTTCTATTTTTCTTTTTGGAAATTGTCTGCTTTAAACTAGTGCTTCAATTCTGAGAAAATGATAGCCAAAATTTAGACTTATTCACAAACCACTAAATCAATATTTACTAAAGTAAATATTAATATATTGATACATATACATAGTCATGAATAATTGAGCAGACTTATTGAAAAAACATTTTTAAATAATTTATATTCAGTTATATATGTGTACAAATATATTTATTATGTCTATGAACATTTTTAGCTCAGCTGGCAAAGTGCTTGCTCTGCATGCTGTGAGGCCCTAGGTTCCATCCCTAGAATTGCAAAAATGGGAGATGGACCTGGCAGCCCATTCCCCAAACAATCATCTATCATAAACTCTATGAAAAGCAGAGAAGCGCTGACATAGTGCCCACATGGCACAGTGTTGGGAAGTGTTCTGTTCTGTAGTACACAGGGTTTCTATGAGTCTGACCTGACTCAATGCCATCTAACAACATGTATACTAATTTTAGATACTTATAGCTTTTTCAATTTTTATTGGAGTATAAAGTTAAATATATGTTTAATATTTCTTAAAATTAGGAATAAATATTCATATTCGTGGTAAAATGTACTCATTTTTCCATTAGACTTGATAAGACAGATACACAAAAACAAAATAACAAAAAATTTCATTCATATTGTAAAATGCATGACATTCTACAATAAAGAGCTAACATAGTGCAATATTAATACATATAAAGTACTTTGCATCACCTATCATAAAGCTTTCAAGAAATGTGATAATTTAAAGTAAACCAAAAATAATTGTGGGATAGTTTTGTGTTTTTAATGCTTTTTTTAAGACAACAGTACAATTTGCAAGATGAAGTTTGTTAAATTAAATGTTAACTACAATATGGCCTGATGAGCGTGCACTAGCACATGAGTTCCCAAGTCCCTAGACGACAACTAGTTCAACTGCTGTTATATCCCATTGCTTGCTTTACCACCTGAGCTCCACCACGGGTCCGTGGAAAAATCATCTTCCACGAAATCAAACCAGTCCTCAGTGCCACAAAGGCTGAAGACCACTGACGTAGCAGAATTGAACCAATCCCATTCACTGCAGTGTTCTCTTATCATGAAGTTCTAGGTTTTCATAGTAACACGTCATTAAGCTATATTAGAATGATTAAAGTTCCCCACCAGAACTTGGAAATCAAAACATTTCAAATATTTTAAAGAAACTGGCTACATAAAATGCTTGGAGAAAGGTTACAACCATTAATCAAATATGGATCCCATTCTTAGCAACAAACATAATCGAATGAGAGATAAAGATGAACATGACTGAATAATAGACATAATAAATATTAACCAAACCAGAGAGGAGACGAAGCTACTTGTACTGAGCAAAAGATCAAGCATGATAAGAAATTTTTACTACTATTCTTTTTAAGGATATTTTCTTGCCCTGAACTTGTGTGGGGAGGTGATAAGGAAAATTTTATAGGGTTCATAAAACCAAGCAGAGTAACTGATTTAATTTTTAACAGTTTATGGACTTTACTGTGTTTTGTTTCATTACTGATCTTCAAAAACATGTTAAAGATAGGTCTTTCCCCCTCAAACACACCACTAATTATGGTTTGTTAAAGATTGTTTTTCTAAAAAAACACATCACTATTATGCATCAGAATTTACAGGCGAGAGACTTGTTTATTTTTTAACAACAACAAAGAAAGGATTCCAAAGGAGTTTTTTTTTTTTTAATGACTATCCCCTACTCCTGGTGGTAAAAAGAGAAAGCAATTATTGACATAGATCTTTTTCAAAGGGGGAGATAGAAAGGAAGTGATATGTTGTTGCTGTTGTTGTTAGGTGCCATCCAGTCCTGCCCAACTCATAGCAACCCTCATAGGGTTTTCAAAGGCTGATTGTTTCAGGATTGCCCCTGGATTGGAAAGCCACATCCTTCTCCCATTTTTGCAGTGCTAGGAATCAAAGCCAGGACCTCAGAGACTTCAGAGGGGCGCTCTACCAACTGAGCTAAATCCCAGCCCAGGAAGTGATATAGATATTTTTAAATAGAAAATAAGAGAAGTACACCTATTAGTCAGGACCTATCTGCATGGTCTCTTCTTTATCACTTTTCTTCTTGTCAAAATTAATATATCTCTACCTTCCCACTGTTGAAAATGGCTTTGACCTTGCAGTTCACACCTTCAGGTCCATAGGCATCTGCTCCCTGACAATAAATGCAGCCTTTCCTTGCAAGAAGTATCAGAGGAACTGCTAGGTAGAGATTCCTTTCCTTCATGAATCTCCAAATCATCTCCATCAGACCATAAATACCTTCCTAACCCCAGAACTTTAAAATATTTAAAACCAAGAATTCCTATTGTTTTTTTCATTGAACTTTATCTCAGTTTCTACAGTTCTCTTTCTTTCAGAAAGTAGTAAATACATATATAACCTTCAGCCTTGGTTGTATAAATTTTCATCACAAACCCTCAATTGTTCATAAACTTCAACACCCACATGTTCTTTCTCTTGGAGCAATACTCTCCAAGTGATGTTGTTGTTGTTGTTAGCTGCTGTCAAGTCGTATCGGACTCATAGCGACCCTTACAGGGTTTTCAATGGCTGATTGTTTTGGGATTGCCACAGTGGGTTGCCACATCCTTCTCCCATTTTTGTGGTGCTGAGAATCGAACTCGGGACCTCAGAAACTGCAGAGCGGTGCTCTACCAACTGAGCTAAATCCCAGCCCCCTCCAAGTGATAGCAATCCTCATTATGCTGTACATCCCAGTGTACTTCTGCTGAATAATCTGGGGACTGGAGAAATAGTTTTATGTTTTCTAATTGGATTGCTTCCCTCTACTGAAAGCCAAATCTACCTGGAAATACATAGGCATCCGTAAAAACCTTTATGATAAAGAAAAGCTCATAAATAATTTGATAGTTATGTTTTCTATGTTTACTTGCTAATTTTTATGACCTCAGTAATATGACTAGCTAATAACCTACTCTGCTTTAGCCTTTTGTGTACATGCTCCATTAGGGGATTTTATAGTTTCCTTAATAAATCAAAATAAAAGTTAATCAAAGATAAATGTTGTAGGCAGCCATCTGCTTGGACATAACTATCTACAGTTTGCTTTAATGTGTGATTTTATATGCTGAATATCAAGATCCTCTCACGGGTGAATTTTGCCTGTTCATATGTGAATTTAAAATTAAGATCTCAGTTCTAAAATTGAAAGGGCTAGTGCTGACCATAATAGTAGGGAACTTGGAAATCAGCATGCAAAGAATATAAATTCACCGATTTTCCCCATTAGACTTTTACCAACATCCTGCCAATGCTTCTTCTCAGCTTACTGTGTTTCATACAGATTTTATTTATATATTTATAATATATGTATTTAAATATATTATAATATACATGAACATATAATATATTCAGATATAAACATATATGTTGTTGTTAGGTACCATCAAGTCAGGTCTGACTCATAGTGACCCTCATAAGGTTTTCATTGGCTGATTGTTTCAGAATTGCTTCCAGAGTGGATAAACACATGCTATACATATATACATGTGTGTATATATATATTTATATCTATACACATACATATATATTTATATTTATACACATACATATATATGTATATAGATAGATAGATAGATAGATAGATAGATAGATAGATAGATAGATAGATAGATTTGTGGCTCAAGGCTATTTCTATATGTATTAGTACCATGAGTCTTCTGAAAGCACAGGACAGTGAAACCCAAGCTAGAAGGGATAGCTTCCATCAAGTTCAAACAATAAAGCTATTTACTTTGAGAAAAAAAATCTCCTAGTGTCCACATAAACATAAATATATATCTGTAAATCATGTATAAAATTTAAAATAGTGATTTAGGAAATTACCATTGTGATATATTTTTGTTCCTTTCTAATTTTCAAGATGGTTCTGTGACTATTCAAACTACAGATGTTATATCATCAAAAGATATCATCCATAGATATAGAACATAAAGATTACGAATATAACATAGCTTTTACAATTGAGCAGAATAATTATAACACTCTGGAAGCAGTGCTGCAAGAAAACAACTATGGAGTGACAGTAAAACAAAGGCACAGCAAATTAAAAACCACATGTAAAAACCAATGCACTCTAGACATCAATCAAAAGGGATCTCTCCTAAAACCATAGATTCTGCTAAATCAATAGCTGATTTATCCTCATTGATAAATGTATAAGAATTTCTCTGGGATTATAATTGATTACCTAAGCACATGCATGTAAGAGAAATAGATTCTCACCATGCACATTGAGCACACCAATAATCCCAGTGAATCAGGAGGCAAAAGCAAGAGGAGCATAAGTTTGAGACCAGAGGCAGGCTGAATAACGCAGTGAGACAATGTTTCAAAATAAAAAAAGTAAAAAAAATTTAAAAAAAGATCTTGGGATGTGTCTCAGTTGTAGAGCACCTAAAAAGGCATGTGTGAAGCCCTGGGTTCAACTCCCCGGTATAGCAAAAACAAGTCCCCCCCCCTCTTTCTCTCTCTCTCTCGCTCGCTCGCTCTCTCTCTCTCTCTCTCTCTCTCTCTCTCTCTATATATATATATATATATATATATATATACATATATACACATACATATATTTGTATATATACATATATACACATATACACACATATACTACATATATGTGCATATACTTTATATATATTAAATATATATTTAATATATATATACACACATACATATGTATACACACACACACACACATACACTCACTTTCCCTCTTCTTTTTTTTTTTCACTAAGATACATCAATTTCCTTTCCACCTTGGGGTCCTTGCGTTCCTTGCCAGTCCTTTTTGTGGCAGGTTCCTCTCCATCATTCTCCGTTCAAACTTTGTCTCCTCCTCAGAGATTTCTTCTCTGAGAAGCTAAGGTGCCAAAGCCATTCCCAGATCATCCTAACTGAAGCTGATCATTCTGATTTATTTTCCTCCTTGCACTTGGTACTATCCACAACTCCTTATTTCCTTATTTGTTGTCTGTCTCTCTCCAATGAAATGTGAATTCTTGAGAGAAGGGTTCTTGTCTATCTTGTTTACTAAAGCATGATGGCACATCTCATGGCTGAGTGGATTTCAAACAAGCCATTCTGTATTCCCATAAGATTGGTCTTCACCTTCCCACTGCAGAGTCTGCACTGTGTAAAAAGTAAAATATTCTGAGGACAGAAAGAAGTGCATGCCAATGTTATCAAGGAACTTCTTTATCTCTCCCTAGAGAGCAAACATATGGTATGAATATCCATCACATTGATTATATTTTGCATGGGACAATGGTAAAAATCCAAGTGATTTTGCAGAGAAGCATAATTGCCTATAAAAAAGATAAATAAGTCTAAAGACTTAGATTTGATTCACATGCTCTGTGTGATGCCAATAGTGCTGCCCCTTTCACCCACTATGTGCACATGGTGTCAAATTTGGAAAAGAACTAATGAATATGACATCAGCCATTTTAAACAAAAATTTATTTATAAGCAGAGAAGAGGTATATTTTTATTGACTGATTAAAACCTTCAAGAAAACAAAAATGGACATCTTTATATTAACACATCAACTCAACACTATTTTTTTCTGTTCAGTATACTTCCATTTCCAGTACTTCATGAAATTCTGAAAGGTTTTAAAAGTTGACAAAACTGCTTTTTTGTTTGTGAATGAAAAGAAATAAAATGTAAACAATGAATGGAACTATTGAAGAGAAAGACAGATGTCATGGAATTGTTGTTGTTGTTGTTGTTAGGTGCCATCAAGTCAGTATCCGATTTATATCAACCCTGCGTACAACAGGTGAAACACTATTGTCAGAGTTTCTCTGCTGTTCATAGAGTTTTCAATGGCAGAGTGATTTTTGGGAGTGGGTTGCCAGGTCCTTCTCCCAAGTCATGGAATTAAAAGATTTAAAATACTGGTGAGGACAGTGAAATGAAAATTTAAAAATGTAAACACTTTCTGTCATGGCTTTTCTTTTTACATCTACCTTAAGCTTATACTTTTATTAGTCCAATCTTAAAACTATATATTCGGCTAATTGAGAAGTTAGCAAAAATGTGTATGACAGATAAACCCTTGAATATACATGCATTCCTTACAAAATTTCGTATAAGTGGTATGTTTCACTCAAATACAAAATGATTCTTGTAGTGTTTATAATGCTTTATATATTGTAATGAACTCACAACTCTCTTTACATTCATGTATTTTGTGTCACTTGTCCATTGATTTCATTTCTATTTTATTTGTTTATATATTTTTGTGGTACTGACAGATTGAACCCAGGCCCTCATGCATGCTTTACAAGGGCTCTATCACTGAGCTACAACTCCAGCCTATTTTTTACTTTTTATTTTGAGACAGAGTCTTGCTAAATTACACAGGCTGCTTCTGGCCTTGAACTTGTGATCCTCCTGCCTCAGCCTCCCAAATCGCTGAGATTACAGGTGTATACCACTATGCCCAGCCACTGATTTATTATAATTAATGTATGTATAAATTTTAAAGTCAGATTATATAGGTTGAATGGCTGTGTGAGATTACAGCATGAACTAATCATCGAGTAGCTCAAGATAATGTTAATTCAGGGGAAAAATGTAACATTTTAGGAAAGCCTCTATGGTTAATATTCAAAAATCTGAACAGAGTTAGTCACAAGTAGTTATTTCTGGAAAGAAACATTCTCCTTAGAAAAATTTCATGAGACTTTGATAAAACATGATATTTGATTCTATCAGAAGATAAAATTACGTCTTATGGTTTTCTATTTCTAGCACATTATTTGTTCTGCCACACCATGATAAGAAAAATTGCAGCTAATGATTAGTTTGTTTTTGAGGATAATATCTTTTCCTGCTGTCCAAAAATTTTAAAGTCATTAATTTTATTTGAAATTCCCTTTTGTGGCTTTCACATTTTCTTACATATTAATTAAATGTGCAAATTGCTCCTATAATCACATCTCTTTTTGAGCCTGAATTCATATTTACTTGAGCTAAACCTCATCTTCTGTTTTCCAGATGACAAGGTGACAAACTATAAAGCTTCATTTCTTTTTCTTGACTGGAAAAATAATGATACAATAGATAGATAATTTCAGGCAGCATTAAATGGTGGGCCAGAGAATTCCAACAGTTCTGAGTTCTTCCTCAGGTGAGTCTACAGCATCTGAATTTCTCTAACATCTATATCCAGGAGTGGAGCAGTCGAATCATATTATATATTGTACTTTCATTTAGTGCCAAATTGTGTACCAAGGAAGCTAACTACACAAATTTATACAACCACAGAATGGCATATAAGAGATCTCATTGTTTCACCTTCTAACAAAGAAATATTGATTTCACTGATTACAAATAAAGGTAAGTAGCTTTTTAATCTATTTCAATGGCTATATAGATTTCTTTCTGTGTGAAGTGCCATATGTCTACTAGGTCCTCTCTCTTTTTTTGAGGAATGGTCATACTATTTTCCTTAGTGATGATACAAATTTGCATTTCCACCAAGAACACAAAGATTCCCTTTCCACCACATCCTCACTAATGCTTATCACTTGTGTGTTTAATAATAGCCACATTAACAAGTGGCTGGTTTTGATTAGCATTTCCCTGATGATCAGTGATATTCAGAACTTTTCTCATGTATGACAGCCATCTTTGTATCTGCAAATTATTCTGCTCACTAAAATTTGTTTGTTGTTGTTAGGTGCTGTCGAGTCGGTATCCAACTCATAGCGACCCTCATAGGGTTTTCAATGGCTGACTGTTTTGGGATTGCCTTGGGAGTGGATTGCCAGGTCCTTCTCCCATTTTCGCGGTGCTGGGAATTGAACTCAGGACCTCAGAGACTGCAGCGCAGCACTCTACCCACTGAGCTAAATCCCAGCCCTAAATTTGTTTGGAACATGCAAATAAATATTCATGACACTTTTAGGGTCATTCACAGACATGCACAAAGGAACAAAAATTTGTGGTAGCAGACAGGCACATTTCCAACTGAGGTCACACTACACAATGTTCTGTTTTCTTGTTTCAGATCTTTTTTTGTAAATAAGTCTCTGTTTTTCATCTATTTAATGCTAAGTTTTACACATTTATGCACTTTTTTGTTGATGATTTACCTATTTAAAATGGCCTCCAAGCATGGTGCAAGAGAGCTACCTAGAGTTACTAGTACAATGTGGCTGTGGTATGACTTACAGGGAAAATAGAGATGATAAGTTAGTTTCTCTGCTACTCTTAGGGATTTCAATAGGTGACTGTTTCAAGAGTGGGCTGCAAGGTCACACTTCCTAGTCTGCCTTAGTCTGGAAGCTCAGCTGAAACCTCTTCATAATGGGTCACCATGTTAGTATCTATTAAATAGGTAGCATAGCTTTCAACATCACAGCAAAACCCAAGCCCTCACAATATGGAAAACTGACAAAGTTGCTCCCCAGGTTGGAAGGCACACAAAACACTACTGGGAAAGAGTTGCCTCCTCAAAGTACTGTCTCCCTTAATGATGGAGATGGAGTAAAGCCCCAGAAAACACTATCTGCTGATGTGGCATGACTGAAAATGAGGAAGAACAACTATAAACATCTATTAATAACTGGAACATGGAATGTACACACTATGAATCTAGGAAAGTTAGAAATGATCAAAAGGGAAATGGAGCACATAAGCATCAACATTCTAGGTATCAGTGAGCTAAAATGAACTGGTATGGGTGATTTTGAATAAGATAAACATACAGTCTACTATACTGGAAATGACAAAGTAAAGAGAAATGAGGTTGTATTCATCATGAAAAGGGACATCTCAAGATCAGTCCTGAAGTACAATTCTGTCAATGATAGAATAATACCCATATGCATATAAGAAAGGTAAGTTAATAGAACTATTATTCAAATTCATACACCCAACACTAGACCCACAAATGAAGATAGGGGAAATGCTTACCAGCTTCTACAATCTGAAATAGATCAAACATGCAATCAGGATATACTGATAATTACTGGTGATTGGAATGCAAAAGTTGGAAACAAGGAAGGTGGCTCAGTAGTCAGAAAATCTGGCCTTGCTGACAAAAACAATGCTGAATATGACATCATAGAATTTTATCAGACCAATGATATTTTCATTGCAAAAACATTTTTTCATGAATATAAACAGTAGCTATGCACATGGAATTCACTAGGTGGAATACACAGGAATCAAGTTGACTACATTTATGGAAAAAGATGAAGGAAAAGCTCAGTATAGAATGTCAGAATGAGACCAGGTGCTGATTGTGGATCAGACCATCAATTGCTCGTATGTAAATTCAAACTGAAACTGTAGAAAATTAGAAAAAGTGTATGAGGGCCAAAGTATGACCTTGAGTATATCCCACCTGAGTTCAGAGACCACCTCAAGAACAGGTTTAATGCATTAGACACTGATGATAGAAGACCAGATGAGTTGTGTTAGGACATCAAAGACATCACTCATGAGGAAAGCAATAGGTGATTCAAAAGGAAGGAAAAAAAAGAAAAGACCCAATCACATGTCAAACAAGACTCTGAAAATTGCCCTTGAACACTGAGCAGTGAAAAGAAAAGGAAAACATGGGAAAGTTAGGAGGTAAACAAAATTTCAAAGGAGATATCAAGAAAACAAAATCAAGTATTATAATGATATGTGCAAAAAGTTGGAGACAGAAAACCAAAAGAAAGAGCATACTGTTTTTCTCAAACTTAAGGAATTGAAGAAAAAATTCAAGCTTCTAGTGGCAACAGTGAAAGATCCTACAGGGAAAATATTAAATAACTCAGAAAACATCAAAAGAAATGGAAGGAACATACAGAATCATTATACAAAAAAGAATTGGTAAATGACCAACCATCTAAAGAGGGTGCCTATAATCAGGAACCATTGGTATTGAAGGATGAAGTGAAAGCTGCCTTGAAAGAATTGGTGAAACGCAGGGCTTCAAGAATTGGTGGAATATCAACAGAGATGTTTCAACAAGCAGATACAGCACTGGAGGTGCTCATTCATTTATACCAAGAGATTTGGAATAGCCACTTGGCCAACTGACTGAAAAAGATCCATATTTGTGCCTATGCCCAAGACAGAGGATCAAACCAAATATGGAAACTATTGAATGATGTCATTAGTAGCAAGTCCAAGCAAAATTTTACTGAAGATCATTGAAAAGTGACTGCAGCAGCACATAGATGGGAACTACCAGAAAATCAAGTTGGATTCAGAAGAGGACTTGAAACCAGGGACATCATTACTGATGTCAGACAGATATTAGTCAAAAGTAGAGAATACCAGAAAGGTGTCTAACTATCTTTTATCAACTATGGAAAGGCATTTGACTGTGTGGATCATAACAATTTGCATACAACACTGTGAAGAATGGGAATACCAGAGTATCTAACTGTACTCATGAGGAATCTGTACATGGACCAAGAGGCAGTTGTTTGAACAGAACAAGAAAGCACTGCCTTGTTCAAAGTTGAGAAAATGTGTGTCAGGATTGTATACTTTCACTATATCTCTTCAATTTTTATGCTAAGTAATCCAAGAAGCTGGGCTTTATGAAGAAGAACACAGAACCAGGATGAGAGGAAGACTCATTAACAACCTGCATTATACAGATGACTTAAGTCTGCTTGCTGAAAGTGAAGAGAATTTTAAGCATTTACTGATAAAGATCAAAGAACATAGCCTTTCAGTATGGATTGCGACTGAACATCAATAAAACAAAAATCCTTACAACTGGGTCAGTATGCAACTTACTATAATGGGATATGACTGCTTGCTGAAAGTGAAGAGGATTTGAAACATTTACTGATGAGGATCAGTCTTCAGTGTGGATTGTCCCTCAATGACAACAAAACAAAAATCCTCACAACAGGGTCAGTACGCAGCTTCATGATAAATGGAGAAAAGATTGGGGTTGTTCAAGATTTTGCTTTACTTGGTTCTACAATCAACATAAGTGAAACAAGCAATCAAGGAATCAAAAGATACATTGCATTGAGAAAAGGTGTGGCAAAAGACCTCTTTAGAAAGTATTAAAATTAAAGACATCACATTGAAGATGAAGGTGTGCCTGACTCATGCTATGGTATTTTCAGTCCTAGCATATGATTGTGAAAGCTGGACATTGAACAAGGGATACGGGAGAAGAATTGAACCTTTTGAATTATGATACTGGAGACAAATACTGAATATACCATGGGCTGCCAAAAGAACCAACAGATCCATCCTAGCAGCCAGAGTGCTTCTTGGAAACAAGGATAGCAAGAGTGCATCTTACCTATTTTGGACATGTAGCCAGGAGGGACCAATCCCTGGATAAGGACATCTTATTTTGGAGAGTGGCAGGTCAATGAACAAAAAGAAAACCCTCAATTGAATGGATTGACATAGTGTCTGCAACAATGGGCTTAAACATAAATAAGATTGTGTGCCTGGCACAGAATGGGGGAGTGTTTCCTTCTGTTGTACACAGGTTCAGTATGAGTCAGACATGCCTCAACAGCACCTAACCACAAGTAAGTTTCATTCAGGTGTGAATTTTAGTGTTTCTGGCTATGAGTTCAATGTTAATGAATTAACAATGTGGCACATCCTGAAAAGTAAAAGAGAATTCAACTGTCTGTATGTGAGACTGCTCTGGAAAGTGTTAAGATAACAAGTATTGTGCTTGATGCAACTATGGAAAAGATGGAAAAGTGGTTAAATTTGAGGACTCATGACATCATAACCCATCTTTTAAAAATGTACTGTATAACATTGTTGTAATGATGAAAACATAAGAAACCATGAAAACATGGTTATATTATTTGGGGTCATCAAAACATTAAGCCATTCTTGGCTAGTATTGGATAGCTGGCTTGCATATTTCAAAATGTAATACAGCACATAAAATGTTAAACTTGTAGGCAAGGTAGGTTATGAAAATCATGAAACTATGAAACTATGGAAGAGTCTTTTAAAAAACCTTCTAAGAGAGAAACAACACATGTTCTCACTCATATGAGAGAGCTGACTCAAAATTACAAGAAGGAAATATCCTACTCAAAAGTCAGATCATAATAAAAGGGGGGGAGGGAAGATAAGAATGAGATCAATATAAATGGACTAGAAATCGCATGTAATTGTACTAACAAGATAAAAACAAAGACCACTACAGGAAAAGTTTCTATCTTAAACAGAAATGGAACCCAAGGACATATAGAAAAATACTACATAGTAAAAGATAGAGAAGACTTGGATGGGAAACTTAGATGGGAAGGTGGGGGAACATAGGGGAGGAGAAGGGTTAACCTATATGAATAATGTTTATCAAATTACATATATGAAAATTGTCACAATGAAAAGCATGGCAAAATGAATCACATTATGATGTACATTAAAAATTTCTAATTAAAAAAACCTTCTAAGTATTATTCAAGAAAAGAGATTTGTGGAAGAGTAGATAGTCAATAATATAAAGACTGGCTTATTTTACAAGGACATTGCTGACAAATTAATCTATTTAAAATAAACGACATTTAAATTGATAAAAATCTAAACAGAGGCTTTCAGGAGCTTAACTGTACATTTACTTCAGAGCAATATTTCAGCATTCGTCAGTTCAGTACCTATAATATTTTCTAGAACATAAGTATGGCAAATAATGAGAACTGACTATGCATAGAAGTTCCAGCTAAAACTGAACTTTATAGTTCCCCTTCCAAGTTAATCAAGTTGTGAGATCAACTCATGCTAATGCATTAATTAGGAAAACCACAACAAAAGAAAACAAGAAGCTTTTAAAGATGTATAGAAGAAACATTTTTCTTTGGCTCCAATTTTGAGACAAGCAGCAGAGTTTGTAATTATTTGTGCAGAAAGAGCTCAAGGAGGAAGGACAGAAGGTATCTATCAAAGAAATCATGACCTATAATATGGACAATATCAGGGGCATTTTCTTCATGCTGAGTTGAGTGAAAATGCCAAGTGTTCATGAGTGCATAATCTATGACTAGAATCAATATATGGAAGAGTCATGATTTAGGAAGTAGCTCATTAGTGTGGTGAATTTTGTGAATTGAATATTCTATCAATGTGGCCACCCACAGCAATGAATTTTTCCCCTTTATCTTGCTGGATAAAAGCATTTAGAGACCACTGAGAGGGGCAAAGGTAAGCATCACCTGAGTACTTGAGGGAACTAAGAGGTGTTAGTGTGATGAAAGGAATCTTGGGAGATACATGATTGGTTTTTTAAAGTGTCTAAGCATGTGGCACCCACAAAGTGTGTGTCTTAAATTTGTTTTTATTCCTTAAGAAGGTAGACCTAGCAAGAATCAAAGGCTGAAAAGTTACAGAGCTGCAGATTTGAACTATTAGAGATGACATTTGAACAGGTATATTCATTTGATAATAAAAGTGGCTGCATTGAGGCACTCTGCTTTCCCCATTACTGTCATCATCAATCAGAAATAGTGTTATGTTAGAGAGGGAATTTTCCTTTGGCTAAAAGTTTGTGCCAAATGATGTTCAAGTTCCTCCTAATTCCAATTCTCCAATTCTGAGTATATTATTCTTATTATGAAAAAAATTAACATAAGTTAATAAATAAACACTGAGATAATGAGAAATGTGAATGAATAGAAAAATTGGCACTTAGGCAAATATGACCTTTAATAAAACCTACTTGCTTTGTATAAGGAATTTGCCAAGGGATCTTGTTATATTACTTGGAATAAAGAAACAATCTCTCTTTCAAATATGATTCAGTAGAGAACTATAAAACAAAAAGAATTGGAGAGTACGGAGCAAGAATAATTGGAGGGGTGACTGGAGGATAGAAAGGATGGATGCCTAGGATTAATTAAATTACAAATGCAGGTACATCGAGGGGAACTAAATACAGGCAGCAGAACATAATAGTCATTCATCAATAACTATATTTAATTAATCACTCTAGAAGCTTAAGCTATTGGTCCTCTGGAGCCAGACAGAACTAAATTTATGTATCAGTTCAATCATTTCTAATTTTGTGTCCTTATCTCTAAAAATAACATCTCTAAGACTTGGCTTTTTCATTTGTAAAATAAATCACAATAATTTTTCACGTTGTTGTTATTAGTTGCCCCATCGAGTCAGTATCTGACTCATAGAGACCCTCATAGGGATTTCAATGGCTGTTCTGGGATTGCCTTGGGAGTGGATTGCCAGGCCCTTCTCCCATTTTTGCACTCAGGACCTCAGAGACTGCAGCACAGCACTCTACCAACTGAGCTAAATCCCAGCCCACAAAATATCACTTAGTTGCTTTAAAGATTATATTAAACAATATATAGGACTTAGTACAGTACCAAAAATGTCAGCAATAAGAACAGCAACAGCAATAAAATTGCCATTTCATTGGCTAGATAGAAATACCAAGAATTCTTTCACTGAAAAGATAGCACAAAAGCAGGTTCTAAAAGAAAGGCTCAGCATTAGATATGAAATGGTGAGGAAGAAATATTCCAGACGGCTAGTAAACTGTCAGGGGGAGACTTTACTTGTCTGCAAGACAAGACATAGTTTGACTGCTAAGCAGATGACTGATTTGACCAATGCAAAATTAATAAAAATTCCAAAAGATTTCACATCATTATTGACTTTTCTCTTCCTCTAACATTCCACATTTGTTCAATCAACAAATCTTGTTGGCTTATATTCAAATTGTTTTTAGGTCTTTGACTACTTGTCACCATCATCATCAATGTCACCTGGTCAAAGAAATCAGCATCAGTCACTTTATGAGCATTATTATTGAAATATTCTACGCTAAGAAAAATTACTCAAAACTTTTAAATTAAAGAAGAGTACAATCTGCCCTGTCAATATTATGTAGGAACCTAACCAAGGACTATTTGGTTTTGACCAGGAAGCATAGTATTTCTTTCAGCTTATCTAAACTAGATATAATTCTCCTGATTCTATGCCCTGAGTTTCCTTTTGGCTAGAGCATTTACTTTAGCAAATTTTTAATTGTAAATTTCTTCTCTGTTCTTTGGTTATTGTTAGATGCCATCGAGTTGTCTGGCTCACAGACAACAGATGAAACACTATTGTCAGTGCTTCTCTGGTATTCATAGGGTTTTCAATGGCTGACGGATTTTTGAAGTGAGCTGCCAGGTCCTTCTCCCATGCCTATAGTACCTGATGTTCCCAGGTGATCTCCCATCCAGGAACTAACCAGGCCCAGAGAAAAAAGATAGCATTATCTGCTCATACCACTTCCATACAACATTGTACCAGAGATTCTAGCCAACGCAATAAGACAAGAAAATAAAATAAAAGATGTCACAATTTAAAAGAAAGATATAAAATTGTCTTTTATAAAGATTATGTAATTGTCAATGTATAAAATGCTATGGCATCTATGAATTAACTACTAGAAATAATGAGTAAGTTCAGAAAAGTTATAGGATTCAAAATCAATAGTCTAATATCAATACTTATTTCTGTGAACTCATAACACACAAGTAGAGATTGGCATTTTAAATTGCCATTTATGATAGCAAAAAAATATCAAAAACTTATGGGTAAATCTTCCACAAAATAAGCAAGAAGTGTAAATTTAAAACTTGACAATTTTCTAGATGGGTCAAGATGGCAGACTGATAACACCCTTTAACCCAGGGAAACAGGAGAGCTAAAATAGGGATATATAGACTTTATACCAAACTGAGAGAAATAGCAAAAAAGTAAAAGAGAGAAAAGAGAAAAAAATCAAAATAAGTTGGGGAGATCATCTCAACTGAAGATAAAGGGAAGAAAAAAATGGTTTGGGAGGACATGGCAGGAATACTATCAGAAGTGCTGTGCAAAGTGTCCTAGGAAAAGAGGTGGACTGGCACCTTGGCAGGAAGTCGTGAGTCCCCTGCACTACAGAGATAACTGGCTAAAGATAGCAGCTGACCACTGAATGTGGGCTTTGAGGGAATACTACCACAGTGCCAGGGATTGGGGGAGAAATAGGCACATGTGCAAGTGCAGTATGAGAGGCAAAATGACTCAATCTTTTACACCAACCAACATATTTGGGTGCTTAAGAAGCCATGGACATAGAGTGTTTGCAAACCGCAGTATTGCTCAATTGAACAAATATTGAGGCTATCTGCTGGCTGCCATAAGAAGCTGGTTGCTATTAGGCATGGCCCACCAATGTGGTATTCCCAGACAGCCCACCCTCCATTCCAGTGCTGTACCAGGCTAAGAGAATTGAATGCTCAGTTGTGCAGAAGAACAGATCCCAGGGACAGAGAGGTTAAGTGGGATTAGGGAAGTGGGGTTCCTGGGATCACCCTGAAGCCAAACTAACCCAAAAATGAACATATAAATACCTAGGTGGGTTCCTAACCCATCCAGAGGAGTGAGTCACAGCCAGCCACCCCCAGATGCACAGTTTTCCCAGGTTGCCCACCCACAGCATGAGCTCAGGTTGCTGTAGGGCAGACAACACAGACCTAACCAGCTAGGTTGTAACCATATTAAGGAGAGAGAACTAGGTGCTTAGTTAGGTGGCATATAAGAAGGGGCTGAAGCTGAATCTAAAACTAAGAGCATAGCAAATCTATTGAATGGAATCATAGCTGAAAACTTCCCATACCTAAGGAGAGAAATAAAACCCCAAACCAAAGTGGTATCCAGAACTCAAAATGTAGTAAACCAGAAAAGGTCCTCTCCATGACAAATTATATTGGGAATACTAAATCCACAAAGCAAAGAGACTATTTTAAAGGCTGCAGGAGAAAAACTTCAGCTCACTTACAAGGGCAAATCCATCAGAATAATACCTGACTTTACAACATCAACCCTAAAGGCAAGGAAGTCATGGCCAGACATTTTTCAAGTCCTAAAAACAAATAATTGCCAACCAAGAATAGTATATCCAGCAAAATTCTTCTTTAAAATAGAGATTAAGACTTTCCATAATATATACAACTTTAAGCAATATTCAACCACCAAGCCAGCATTGCAGAGGATACTTAAAGGAATACCACATACAGAAGGAGACAAACCCAAACACAAGACCACAGGAATAAATAAAATACATGGAGGAATACATGAACAAAACAAGCTAATTAAGAGGCAAGGGTGTATAACCTAATAACCAGCTGAGCCCCTGTATGAAAAGGCAACAAACTGAAGAACAAGCAACATCAGAACTCAAAAGACAAACAACCAACAAAACCATGCCAAATATCAAACTCCTCCCAATAATTATCCTAAATGTAACTGATCTTAATTCATTATTTAAAAGATACTGATTGGCCAACTGGATTAAAAAACAAAGACCTTTACTATGTGGGACTTAAGAGATACATCTTATCCACAAGGATCAAGACAGACTGAAAATGAAAAGCTGGAAAACAATATATGATGCATG
The DNA here is from genome assembly GCA_007922755.1 of Pedetes capensis. Taxonomy (NCBI): domain Eukaryota; kingdom Metazoa; phylum Chordata; class Mammalia; order Rodentia; family Pedetidae; genus Pedetes; species Pedetes capensis. Next base: position 54,275 of record VMDO01012734.1, read on the forward strand.
TGGTAACCCAACCCCCTAAAAAAGCAGTAGTAGATATATTGATTTCTGACAAACTTGAATTTAACCTTAAAATAATCAGAAGAGATAAAGAAGGTCACTACATATTAATAAAGGGAACAATCAACAAAGAAGACATATCATTAGTCAACATCTATGCAAAAAACATGGGACTATCTAACTTCATAAAACAAACTTTACTGGCAATAAAGGAGCACATAGGCCCAGACACAATAATAATGGGAGACCTCAATATTCCATTCACTTCAAAAGATAGGTCATCGAAGCAAAAAATCAGCAAAGAAATGATGGACTTGAACAACATCATAGACCAACTATACCTAATTGATGCATAAAGAATAATTCATCCAAAAGAAGCAGTATACACATTCTTCTCAACACTAAGTGGAACTTCTCCTAAAATAGACCACATTTTAGTCCACAAAAATGGCTTCAGCAAATACGAAAACATTAAAATAATCCCCTGTATCATATCAGTCCACAATGGAATAAAATTCGTAGTTAAAAGCACGAAAAACTACAAAAAGTTACAAATATTTGGAGATTAAATAACACAGTTCTGAATGATCAATCAGTCATCAAAGAAATCAGAAAGAAAATTTAAAAGTTTCTACAATCAAATGATAATGAAAACACAACCTGCCAAGATCTATACGACAACAGTATAGGCAGTTCTATGAGGGAAGTTCATAGCCATGAGTGCCTACATTAAAAATATAGGGAAGGCTCAACTGAATAACTTTATGACATACCTCAAGGAGCTAGAAAGACAGCACAGACCAACCTCAAAATTAGCATTCAACAGGAAATAATTAAAATCAAGGCAGAGATTAGTGAAATAGAGACTAAAAGGCCAATAAAAAATAATAAAACTAAGAGTTTATTCTTTGAAAAGATAAACAAAATAGATACTACCTTAGCCAAACTCACCCAAAAAAAGAGACACAAGGCCAAAAGAAGTAAAATTAGAGAAGAAAAAGGAGACATAACAGCTGATATCAATGACATACAGAAGATCATCAGAGACTACTCTGAGAAGTTGTACACCTCTAAAAAATGAAAATACAGAAGAAATGGATAAATTCTTTAACACTTATTAACACTTATGACCTACCAATACTAAATCCCAAAGACATAAACAAATTAAACATAGTCATAACACTAAAACTAAGGCAGTAACAACAACAATAACAAAACCTCCCAACAAAGAAAAACCCAGGTCTAGATGAGTTCACAGATGAATTTTATCAAGATTTTAAAGAATTAATACAGATCTTCCTCAAAATATTTCATATAATAGAAAGAGAAGGTATACTTCCAAATGCATTCTATGAAGCCAGTTTCACCCTGATGCCAAAACCAAATAAGGACACTACAAAAAAAAGAGAACTGTAGACAAATTTCTCTAATGAGGTCCAGGTGCAGTGGTGCACACCTGTAATCCCAGCAGCTTGGGAGTTGGAGGCAGGAGAATCGCAAGTTCAAGACCAGAGGCAGTCATCTGTGTAACTTAGCAAGACCCTGTCTCAAAAAGTAAAAAAATGAGCTGGGGTTGTAGCTCAGTGGACCAGCACTTGCAGATCATGCAAGCACGAGGCTCTGGGTTCAACCCCCAGTACCACAATAAATAAATAAATAAATAAATAAATAAATAAATAATTTCTCTAATGAACATTGATGCAAAAGTTCTCAATAAAGTTCTTGCAAATCAAATACAGCAACACATAGACAAGATCATACACCATGAAGCAGTGGGCTTCATTCCACAAATGCAAGTCAGACTTCTAGACAGAAATCACATTATCATTTCAAGTGATGCTGAAAAAGCTTTCAACAAACTTCAACATCCCTTCAAGAGAAAAGTTCTGAAGAAAGAGGCTATAGAAGGAATGTATCTCCACATCATAAAGGCCACCTATAATAAACCCGCATCCAACATCATATTAAATGGGGGAAAACTGAAAACATTTCCTCTAAGACCAGGAACAAGTCAGTATGCTCATTCTCTCCTCTCTGATTTAATATTGTGATTGAAGTCCTAACCACAGTAATCAAGCAAGAGAAAGAAATAAAAGGTATAAAATAGGGAAAGAAGAGGTTAAATTATCCCTATTTTCAGAAGATGGGTCCTATATCTATGGAACCCTAAAAATTCCACCAGAAAACTCTTAAGAGATAATTAGCATTCAGAAAAGTAGCAGAATACAAAATAAAAACAAAAATCAGTACAATTATTTTACATCAATAGTGAATAGGAAGAGAAAGAAATCAACATGATAACCTTGTTTACAATAACCCATCAAAAAAGTAAATATGTAGGAACTAATCTAAAGACCCTAAATACATTTACAATTCAAACTTCAAAATATTAAAGAATGAAATTGCAGAAGATCCTCGAAGATGGAAAGGCCTCCCTCCTCATGGATCAGAAACATTAATATTGTGAAAATGGCTATACTATCAAAAGTAACCTATAGATTCAAAGCAATCCCCTTCAAAATTTCAATTATATATGTTTCACAGAAATAGATAATAAACAATCCTAAAATTCATATGGAAGCACAAAAGGCCACATATAGCCAAAACAATCCTAAGCAGCAAAAACAATGCAGGAGATATCACAATATCTGACTTAAAACAATACTATAGAACCATACTGGCAAAAACTGCCTGGTATTGGCACAAAAACGAGCACAAAGGTCAAGGGAACAGAAGACATAGATATACACCTACATAACTATAACTTCCAGATCTTTGACAAAGGTGCCAAAGGCATACATTGGAGAAAAGATAGCCTTTTCAACAATGGTACTGGGAAAACTGGATATCCATATACAGAAGCATGAAAGTAGACCTGCACCTCTCAATCTGTGTTAAGAATCAGCTCAAAATGGATCAGAGAACTCAATATAAAATCAGAAACCTTAAAACTAGTAGAAGAAAAGATAGGGAACATACTCCAACACAAAGACATAGGTAAGTACTTCCTTGACAAGACTCCAAGTGCCCAGGAAACTGTACCAAGTAACAACAGATTATATAAAACTAAAAAGTTTCTGTACAGCAAAAGACACAATCAATAGAGTAAAAGGAAAGCCCACAGAATGGGAGAAAATCTTTGCATCCTAAACACCTGACAGAGGATTAATTTCTAAAATATATAAACAACTTAAGAAGTTAAAAACCAAAGTAAAAATCGTCCAATAAATGGCAATGAAACTGAACAGACAGTTCTCAAAAGAAGAAATACAAATGATCAATAAAGTGAATGAAAAAATGTCCAATATCCCTAGCCATTGTTGTTGTTGTTGTTAGGTGCCATAGAGTTGGTATCCCACGCATAACAACTCTGCTTACAACAGGGGAAACACTATTGTCAGTGCTTCTCTGCTGTTCATACGGTTTTCAATGGCAGATTGAATTTTGGGAGTGGGTTGCCAGGTCCATCTCCCACGCCTCTAGCACCTGGTGTTCCCAGACCATTTCCCAACCAAATACTACCCAGGGATGACCCTGCTTAGCTTCCAAGATCTGCCAGGTTCAGATGCCACAGGGATATGGCAGGATCGGTAGCCATTTGTTGTTGTTAGGTGCTGTCGAGTCGGTATCCGACTCATAGCAACCCTAATGGGGTTTTCAATGGCTGTTTGGAAATGCAAATCAAAACAACACTGATATTCCATCTCTCTCCAGTAAGAATGGCCAAGATTAACAAAACAAATAACAAATGCTAGAGAGGAAATCAAGAAAAAGGAATCATTTTACACTGCTAGTGGGACTGTATATTAGTTCATACATTATGGAAACATGGAATATCTGAGAAAACTAAAAATAGAAATACCATATGATCCACCCATACTGGAACTGAGTACATAGAAATATACTCAAAGGAAAATAAGTCATCATACTATGGGGACACATGCATTTCCATATTTAATGCAGCACTCTTCACAATTGCAAGGGTATAGAATCAACCCAGATGTCTAGCAACAGAAGATTGAGTTTAAAACCTGTGGTATATACACAAAATGGAGTACTATTCAGTAATAAAAGAATAATGAAATTATGTCAATTGCAGCAAAGTAAATGGATCTGGAGAATATCACTTTAAACAAAATAATCCAGACTCAAAAAAAAAAAAATACCACATGTTCTCTCTCATATATAAGAGCTAAATTTAGCTCAGTTGGTAGAGTTCTACTCTGTACTCTCTGAGGCCCCAGGTTCAATTTCTAGTACCACAAAAATGGTAGAAGGACCTGGAAATCCACTCTTGAAACAATCCTGAAACAATCAGCCATTGAAAACCCTGTGAATAGCAGAGAAGAACTGACATAGTGCCAGGAATGGCACAGTGTTGGGGAGTATTTCGTTCTATTGTACATGGATAGGGTCAATATGAATCAGATGCAAATTGAAGGCACCAAGTAACAAACAATAAAGCTACATTAAAGAAAAAGAATAAATACAATAATACTTATCTACAAGTGGAAATTACAAGTGGACCAAATATAGGGAGATGACCAGTGGTAGGAAGTAGGTGATGGGAAATGGGAGAGGGGGACGAGGAACAGCATAGAAGGCTGAAGAGGGGGAGAAAATGCAAAATACAAGGTGTAATTCTACAAAAACACAAAATAATTAAGGTATAGCCCCTGGTTGCCCAAGACTGTCCTTTACATGTTAATTAAAGTTCTTACTTTTTTTCCTTTTATTGTTGTTCTGTAAAATGTTTAAGGAAATGGAATTGTAAGCAATACTGATTTGATAGTTGCATAAGGGATATATCAACCAACATTACTCTGTATCCTACCAACATGTGTAAATAACACACTAATAAACATAAAAACATAAAAAACCTTGACAACTATGGTAGAGAGATTTAAAATAATCTAAACAAATGGAGATAAATAACATGTTTATGAGAGAAAATTTTCAATAGTGTCAAGAAGGCAACTCTCGTGACATTATAGATTCAATGCAATCCTAAGCAATATCTGAGTAGGCTTTTTATGAAGAAGTTGACAAAAATTACTCTAAGTTTCTAAAGGAATATAAAGGACTAGAATATAATAACAACTTTGATAAATAGTAAACTCACAACTTTAGCTCTTGGTATTTCCTACTCTTTCCTCTTTCCTTCTACCTACCCCATCTTCTCAATCTTCTTTTATTGTAACTCCCATGTGACAGATGTTAGAATTTTTTTTGTATTTTCTTATGCATATTCATTCTATTTTTTTCTTATTCTCCCTGATAAATAATATTCATTTCTATTTTCCATCTCCTGGCATCAACATTCAGGGGGAGTTCAGAAACCAAGATTGTTTTTAATGGTCAAAAATGTTGGGGATTTTTAAAATCTACCCTTTAACTAGGGTCCTCATTTTAGCCTGAGGGGCTGACCCCTAGTTGACCCCAAGGCTACATCTTACTCACTCAAACCTACCCCTCCCATCGAGTGAGCAAAGATGGTGCCTGACCAGCCTGGCCTGCCCCAACTACCTTAATCCTGATTGGCTATCCTTGGCATTTTCATTAGATAACTGTCCCTACCTGGCAGGTATGTCAGTTTATCTGCTGTACCTGTCAGGTGTGTGTCCTGATTGGCTAATCCGTCATGTGCCCCGCTCCAGGACCCTATATAAGCAGGGCTCCCAGAAGCCCCTTCACCCCTACCACTTCTGACCATCCCTCAACTGCTACCTGGACCCCATCACCTCGACCAGCGCTCCCTACTCCAGTGGACACTTCAAGCAAGCCGATGCAGTCAAGACCAGGGGCCCCGAAGTGCTGAAGGCTACAATCAAGCCACAAAGAGCCCCCCAATTCCTCCCATCCCTGGGAAGGAGGGAGGCAGAGAAGACAAGCTGCTAGAGTCAAGACCAACTGACCTCCAGCCCAACGGAACACCGGCTGCTGTAACTGTGCCTTTAAGGTTGAGCTGTTTCAGCACTTATAGCACTTGCTTAGGGGTTGCTTGCTTGTTGCACCCCACTTGGGGAGCACCCAATAAACCTTCTTTTCCTGTTTTTCCATTGAAGGTCTCCCGAGGTCCTTCATTGGCACCACCAGCCATAACACCAACCCAGTTCAGTGGGTCCCCAATACCCACGTGGTGTCTGGGCAAGGCTCTGACCTCTGCCGGGCCTGAGCCAAGCCCCAACACAAAAACAGTGAAATTGTCATGGTATCTATGTTATTCACAGCAATAAAACTAGCTACAATAGAATGTACAAGGAAGAATGACCTAAGTAATTGCATAGAGTATATTGTATAGAGGTACAGACAAAATAAGCAGAAAAAAAAATAACTATGTAACTATCAAAAACAGGGAAACCATATGGAGCATAAGAGAAAGAAATCCTTTCTCATGGTAAGAATCTGTAAAAAGTGCCCAATGTTCATAGATGTTCATAAATGTAAAAGAATAGTATTCTGACAGTAACCATCAGAAGTGAAAACAGATGTCATTTCAAGTTTTACACATTTTATGATAGACTTGGTTGTGAACTAACATATTGGGTATTTTAAATATGTATTTCTGTATTATATTTTTATTATATAAATATCAGTCTTAATTTTATAAATTGAATTGAATTTATATATTTTATAATGAATCAAGCTAGATATATGTTCTTAAATAAATGGCAATAAATGGTATAAAAGGAGATAACTATAATTCAATAAAACTATACTATTTTGCAAAT